>JAHAQQ010000002.1:0-186748 GCA_019190355.1 Penicillium palitans
TCCTTTCTCTCTCCTCTCTCCGTCCCACTCAATACACACAGTTCTACTCATATGAATGCGTACACACTGTATTAGATAGAGAAGCACAACGAGCTGAAGATCCTGAAAAGGCTCGAAGAACTCGAGGAAAAAGTCAGCAGCCTAAGGAAAGAAGAATCAATCGAGCGAGATGAGCGCTTTCGCTACCTTATCGAAAGACTAGAAGACATCGAAGATGTTGTCGGAAGCCTAATACGAAAGAAACAGAGTACGCAAGATGAAGCCTGCGTTGAACGCGAAACTGTCTTGAATTCATGGTCTAAAGTTCCATCGACGACGGAACGTGGATCTAACGAAGCCACCTACGAAGGGGACATTCGCGCTGATATCCGGACTATTAGTGCCAAAGAAGAGAATGACCCGGAGACTGCTGAACGGTGGAAGATAGTATTCCTCGATCGCTACTCCCTTCAATGGGGGGTTGACTGCGGGAAACGAGATGAACTATCACATGTTCCTTTAGAGATGATCTGTGTGTTCAACATCCGGGCTCGTGTTCTTCATGGCTGGGGTAACACACGCTGCCAGATACTTGATACTTGTGATCACTGGATTGGTCGTTGGAGGTCTGGCCAGGCGACCTATATCCCCTCAAAGGATTACCGTCAGCTATGCCGACTTTATTACGCCTGACTTGGTATGCGATGTATCATTTGCCTCGTGGTCGAAACGTATGCTTTTATCTGCTTTGTGACCTTGCTTCTAATGTCTGCCCAATGTTTGAAAATGAGGTTTTATTAATGCTATGGGTTGCTATTTGCTAATTAGGAACTACGGTGCAGTGGTGGCATAGTTGATCATTCGGGTAACACTTGCTTATGTTGAAGGGTAGTCGGACGATGGAGGTGTGGTATACTGATAATAATCATTACATGGTGATCTAAAGGGCTTCATGCTGCCCAACTATAGTGAGTGCTTTTCCTAGAGCACATAGATGCAACCGAGCAAGGTACAATTACAATCGAAAGATATTAATATGATAATTCAATTCGGAAACCCCAACGCTCGTCTTGGGGAAAGACATGGTATCATCTCGAAGGCCGCAAAACAAAAAATCAAATAAAGCAAGTGGATGACAATCGCATCCCAATAACTCAAACATCACCGAAAGGACATGACAAATGGTCAAAAAATACTTCCGAGGTCAGAACCTTCAGTCGTCATCGTCACCATAGTCATAGTCACTTTCGTAGTTGCCCGCAAATGCGTCGTCGACGCCATCGTCCTTCTCATCGTCATCATAATCGTCCTCGTCGTCGTCGTCGTCCTCCTCGGGGTCTGCCTCGATCTTATTCAAGGGGCCATCCTTGGCCATGGCTGGCTTTGCGTCCTGAGTGGAGGGTGGCGTAGGGAGAGGGATGGCAGAACTAGGACGCATGAACTTGGCATCGAACTTGGCATCTGATGGAGTTGCACGTCGAGATCGTGAGGCTGCTTCTGGCTCGATGCTGGCGCTGCGCCGTGAGATGACGCTTTGGCTGCGACTTTGGCTGCGACTCATGCTTTGTGACTTTGCGTCCTTTGCGTCTCCTCCTTCGCCGCCGTACAAGGTGTCCAGGAGAGAGTAGTTAATCTTTTTACTGTAACCTCGGCGCTCCAGCATGCGACGTGTCGCCTCGGCCGGTGTTGAGGCACGGGAGCTGCGGCCATCTTCGCCCTCACCCTCCAGATAAGTGACATCTCCAAGGCGGCCACGACGACGCTTGCGTGGTTTGCGAGGGGTGCCTCCTCCGGTTGACTCTTCCAGGGCCCGCTTTAGGGCTTTTGCTTGTTGAGTGCGGAGGTACTCCTTGTTTTCTGTCACCCAAATCGACTCCTTGATCTCGACTTCAGCAGGCAAGAGCAGACAATTGGAGACTTCGGGGTCATCTTCAAACTCGGCAGCATCAATTTCAGTGCTGTCGGAAACGGTGGGGCGTGGCGGTTGGTCGGAGCCAACACTCTCAATCATATTTGATCCTTGAGCAAGCATAGATCGCATTTCATCTTCAAGCGCCGCTTCAGATGCAACTTGTTCGGCAGAAGGTTCTGGTGTAGGTTGTCGCTTGCCTTTGCCCTTGGAGTGGATCGGCTCGTTTTTGATATCTTCAACGACTTCATTCACTGCCTTGGCAATTACTGAGGCACGTCGACCGTGACTATTTGCAGTCAAAGCCGGGTCGATGGGGAGACTGGGAATAGCGAAACCGTCGGCATCGATACGAGGAGGCTGCACTGATTCTGTTTCACTTTCGCTTGGAGAGTCGTCATCTTCGAGTTCCGCCGCGGTCTCTGGCACCCTCTTGACGCGGCTTTTCCGACCTTCTCGCCCGCGAGTGAAGGATGGGGGATCGTGAGTGTTCTCTAATTGGACCGAACGGAATTGATCAACCGTCAATTCACCACTCTCGGTGGAACCGAACTCGTTCAAACGCTGGCTGATAGTGGTTTCTGTCACTTTGACAATATAGACGACCTCACGTACAGTTCGGCGGAAGTTGTTCATGCGCGCGGCAAGAATCAGCGCGGCACCACAGAGACCAGCTGGGCGTCGACCGGTGGTCATCCAATCACGGTTCATTCGTTGAACGATCCTGACTGCTTCTCCAGCCACCGCCATGAGAGATGGACCGAATTCCAGCTGCTTCGCGAAACGATAAATCAGACTTTCAGGATCGATGGGGTTCATGAGAAAGACATTGCCGCCTAGGCGGAGTTCATCGAGAAGTGCCTTGTATGTACGACCAAGTTTGAAGACATTGATCATCAACACATCCGCGAAATCAATCAGCATGACAGTATTGCCGTTTTGACGACGGCATGCAATGTACAAGCAAACTGCAGCCACTGTCTTTGTGCGACGACCTTGAATAAAGTTTAGGCCCACGGCAAGCTTAAATACCTGACCGGCGGCCTTGGTCGCACTTTCCGGAATAGTTAATGCCCGTGAAAGTTGGAGCATATATCGATTTCCGTTTTGTTCGGTCATTTCCCGACTCTCCATGGCGCCACCGCGCTGGAAACCTGGACCATAGCTGCGTACGTGTGTCTGATCTTCTCCGACGAAAGATCCCTGCACAACAGCTGCACCGGACGAGGATTCACCGAACGTGACTTCAGAGACAATGTTGTTCTCGCTGATGACAGTACCACATCCGGTACAGACCTTCACGCCTCCATCATCGACAATATGCGGAGCAGGGCACCCTGGGTTTGGACAATTAGATGTTTTGGGGTGTGTTGTCGGGCGGGGTGGTTGAGGACGTCCAATAGCAGTTGGACGATTGATAGGAGTAGAGTTGGGAGGTTTGAGACTGGCCAGTCGTCCCACAGGAGGCCGGGGTCCGCGGGGAGGGATTGGACGCGCCCCGGATCTGGGCGCGGACATTTTGGTGAAAGTGAAAAGTAAGAGGTTTCAGAGGTTGAATGTAGACAGGGGCACTCGTTGGAGGCCGAGTCCTCACAGCCTCGGAATTTCTTGAATGGGCGTCGCGCGGCTTTTTTTTTTTTTTTGTAGCGAACGGTTTATCGACTGTCACGAGAATCGCGATAAGGACGGAAGGGGAAGTGAGAGGAAAAAGTATTCAACCTGCTTATGTAATGGACCGGAAGGTAGAGCTGGGTTCGAACATACGACACGAAGTTGTATTGATTGAATATTGACAATAGAGAGTAAAGTCAAATACAAATGAACAATTGGCCCAGTGAATTTCCTTTATCTCTTGCCTATTGTTGTATGAATGGCTAATCTGATTGACTCTACATTGTGTTGACTAATCACGTGACGTTAATTGATTTATGACACGCTAGCTCAATTAGGCTTAGTAGCATATGATCTCTTTGTCGCCCCTCGCCCCTCGGTGCCTGAGGTTCCTGGGTGATCCATGATCACTACTGCACAGCATCATCAGACTTGATACTCTACACACGTGGAGCGGTTGCTTTTACAATGTCGAATACGGGAATCCGGCCTCATTCCTGACTGCCAGCCTCGAGACTAGTGACATACTACATAGGGGCCGCAGGGGTCATGATCAAGATGTCTGGAATGCGGTATTTGTGCGTGATTTGGAGGAATCGCGCACAAATGGCGCATCTTCGCCATGTTTCAACTTATCCACCCACTTCTAGGATTTTCCTTTCTTTTCTTTCTTAATGAAATATAATATTGCATTGCAAACCAATTCCCGTTCCCAGCTTTTGTTTTATATGATTGCCGCTGGTCGCTCTTCCCTTCACTTTGATATCAGGCCGCTCTGTAAAAACCGAATCCCGACAACTGCCTCTTTCAAACCTGGTTTGACCAGGACCCTTCAAGTATTGACTCTGTTGAGGCTTTGCAAAGATCGATATATCCCATACTATACCTCGTCTTTGAGCCGCAGAAATCTCTGTCAATCATGTCTTCAGGACCCAAGAACCACTCTTCCGATCTGGAGGCAGCCCATCAAGACTTCGATATCCAGACCAGTGTCTTCTTTGTATCGAATGTGCATTGCGCGTCATGTGTTGCATATATCACGGAAGTGCTCTCTGAGACTCCTTCAGTCAGAAATATCGAAGTCACAATTTTGACGCATGAAGTGCGTGCGAGCCATAGCACCACCATTCGGCCGGCCGACCTCGTCAACGCGCTGATTCATGCCGCGTTTGAAGTACACCACGTAACGACATTTGACCAACGAGGAAGGCTTATCGCCGAACTCGACACCTCTTCTTGGAACCACCGCGGCTCCACGCTGTTCTCCTCGCCGCGAACCTCTGTTTCTAGTATCTCATCCAACATTAAAGAGCGAATCCAGACCAGCAGACATAAACGACATATTGCCAACTGTGATGCATGCAGGAAGGAAGAACTAGAGACTTTTTCTCGTCATTCTTCTTCTCGAACGGACCTAGGATTTTTGGACGAGAAGTCCTCACAGAGTCCCTTCCGCCCTTTGAACAAGCACCACGAACAAGACATAACTACTACGAAACTTGAGCCAACTCCGGAGAATGCCGTGCAAGAGAGTCTTCGTTCATTTGCCACCTCCGAAACAAAAGTTCAACCCGATGTGTCTACTCCAAAACCACCGACAGACATAGCAGAACTTCCCAGTCCGTCCGTTGAATCAACCGACGAGTTCACCGCACAGATTAGCGTAGGAGGAATGAGCTGCGCATCGTGCGCCAACAGTATCACTGCACAAGTCCAACAGCTTGAGTTTGTGACCAAAATCACTGTCAACCTTCTCACCAACAGCGCAACAGTAATTTATGTTGGCCCTCGCACAAATGTTGACGATATTGTTGAGCAAATCAATGATGCTGGATTTGAAGCATCTCTTGATGAGGTGAACCAGGCCCCGAAACCACTGGCATCTGCAAAGCTGGCAGCAAACTATGTCAGCGAGATTGCAATCACCGGCATGACCTGTGGCTCTTGTGTCGGAGGGGTGACTCGAGGACTTGAAGAACTTCCTTTCATTCGCGACGTGTCTGTGAACCTGCTTTCTCATAGCGGAAGGGTGGAATTTGAAGGCCGAAACAATCTTGATAAAATCATAGAGAGGATTGAAGACCTCGGATACGACGCCACCGTCAATAGCGTCTCCCCATTGAAAGGTAGCACCGAAAAGCTCAGCACTGCTCAGATCCGAACTATTTCTATACATGTGGATGGAATGTTCTGTCACCATTGCCCACAAACTGTTCTTGGGGCAGTGAACTCGGTTCCCGGTGTCGCCATCGAGGAGGCACTCTCCGAGAAAACCCCCATTCTCAAAGTCACCTATACCCCACAGTCACCTTCAGTCACAATTCGCACAATAATCTCGGCGATCAACTCAGCGAATGACAATTTTCGCGCGACTGTCTATCACCCGCCCAGCATCGAAGACCGATCTCGTGCGATCCAGCATCATGAAAGGAGCCGTTTGTTGGCGCGATTGCTTTTCGTCTTTATCAGTGCCATTCCGACTTTCTTTATAGGCATTGTATTCATGTCTCTTGTCTCGTCTGAAAACTCTGTTCGAATGTATCTGGAGCAAACTATGTGGTCTGGCAGTGTCACCCGCATCGAATGGGCGCTGTTTATAATGTCAACCCCTGTCATGTTCTACGGCACTGATGTGTTCCATGTCCGGGCTATGAAGGAAGTTTATGCGCTATGGCGGCCTGGAAGTCGAGTGCCGATCCTTCGGAGGTTCTACCGTTTTGGCAGTATGAACCTTTTGATCTCTGCAGGCACATCAGTGGCCTATATCTCATCCCTGGCGGTACTTATCGTTGATGCAGTTGTGGGTACCAAGTCGAGCCCCCACAGCACGACTTATTTTGACTCAGTTGTCTTTTTGACTCTGTTCATTCTTGCTGGTCGATTCCTGGAGGCCTACAGCAAAGCCAAAACTGGCGATGCTGTCACATCTTTAGGCAAGCTTCGACCTTCAGAAGCACTGCTGTCTGATGAAACCTCCGAAGATGGAGTGAAGCGTACGAGTGTTGATCTCCTAGAGGTTGGTGATGTCGTCAGTATTCCTCACGGCGCCTCGCCTCCTGCAGATGGAGTCATCGTCGACAGCGCGTCATACCAATTCGATGAAAGTTCTTTGACCGGAGAGTCGCGACCAGTCAAGAAGACAGCCGATGACATAGTCTATACAGGCTCAGTTAATGTCGGCCAGCCGGTACGGATTTGTATCACTGAGCTAGGTGGTTCATCTATGCTTGATCGAATCATCGCCGTGGTTCGCGAGGGACAAAGCAAGCGTGCACCTCTAGAAAGAGTTGCTGATCTTCTCACTTCGCATTTCGTTCCTATTATCACTCTGATCGCCATTTCGACTTTCGTTATCTGGCTGGCACTTGGCCATTCTGGTGTGCTCCCCGCAGATTATCTCGATGTCGCACATGGCGGCTGGACATTCTGGGCGCTCGAATTTGCGATTTCAGTGTTTGTGGTGGCTTGTCCTTGCGGCCTGGCCCTTGCAGCCCCTACGGCGCTTTTTGTTGGAGGTGGCCTAGCAGCGAAGTATGGTATCCTGGTTAAAGGTGGCGGCGAAGCCTTCCAAGAAGCCAGTCGCCTGAATGCAATCGTCTTTGACAAGACAGGCACATTGACTGAGGGTGGAAGTTTGAAAGTTTCTGAGCATGAAGTTCTGACCAATGACCCAGAAGTTGCGAAAGTCGCATGGGCTCTGGCTCGGAAAATGGAAGAGAGCAGCAACCATCCGATTGCGCAGGCAATCACTGAATTCTGCAAGACACAACAATCTTTTTCTGTCAAGTCCTCAGACGTCCATGAGATTTCCGGGCAGGGCATGAAAGGAACTTTTACTGTGTCTGGCTCCGAGCACGAAACACAATATGAAGCTGCAATTGGCAATGAACGTCTTCTCAAGAGTCTACTGTCCCCCGAAACAGACACACACTTTGTTTCCAACCTGCTGGCGAAATACCAGTCATCAGGCAAATCGACTGCAGTTCTCTCACTCCGTCAAATACACCCTCCACCCACCGAACCATCCAATTTCATACCCGCCATTATTTTCGCCACCTCAGACACGATTCGCCCGGAAGCTGTCGATATAATCTCTCAGCTTCAGAAGCGTCACGTCGATGTATTTATGTGCACTGGCGATAACCAAACCACCGCACATGCCGTCGCGGACATGCTAGGCATCCCGCGCTCCAAGGTGATGGCAAACGTCCTACCAGCGGAGAAAGCCAGCTTTGTCCGTCAGATTCAAGAACGCTCTCTGAATACAACACCAGCTGAGGGTAACACCACATCGAGTTCAAACTCACCACGTCCTATTGTCGCCTTTGTTGGCGATGGAGTGAACGACTCGCCTGCTTTGGCAGCAGCAGACGTGAGCATCGCTATGGCATCTGGCTCTGACGTTGCTATCAACTCTGCCAGCTTCATCCTCCTCAACTCAGATCTCAGTACAATTTTGCAGCTGGTCCTGCTCAGTCGCCGTGTGTTCAATCGAGTCCGTATGAACTTCGGCTGGGCGGTCGTCTACAACCTCTGTTTGGTTCCGGTTGCTGCTGGTGTTCTCTATCCTATTGTGAGTGGCCATAATGAGAAAACGATTGATGGCGAGATGATTATGGCGAATGAGCACTGGAGACTAAGTCCGGTGTGGGCTGCTCTGGCTATGGCTTTGAGCAGTATTTCTGTTGTGCTGAGTAGCTTGGCTTTGAGGATTGATAAAGAAAGTATTATGAAGATTGTGAGATGGAGGAGGTAGACATTATAGTATTCATTTATTTAATTTTGGCGTTACGTTTGTATCTAATACATGTGAATGAACTCAGTACTCAAGTCTGTTCCAAATTAGCCTCGATAAGAGACCTTCCTAATGCAAATTCACCTCTCCCCACACTTCCGCAATGCGCTTGCTGAGATCTTTCGCAACTTTTTTCCGCCCTACAACTTCTGACATCCGAGTTGCTATCATCGTCTCTCGCTCTTTAGGTTCTAAAGCCATGTATGCATCCACCAAATGTCGCGGCGTTGGCCAGATCTGTTGGATCTCAAGGGCTTTTTCGCCTGTCACGCCACGGGTACACATAAGCATTTTCAAGTACACATCACGAAGAGTAAGAACGTCAGACTTGGAAGTGAGTGCGGAAAACGTCACGAATGAGACACCGTACGTGATGGACGGGTCTTGAGAGCGGAGATTATCAAGGATGGTGAGGTAGGAGTCAGTGGAGAGACGGCGGCCGGGGATGAGGCCAATTTTGGATACTGGAGACGGAGGGGCCGCGTTACGGTTGATATTGCTATCAGTGTCTCCGGCGGAGGGCGCATCTTCGACCCCGTACATCTTCCGCAGGAGCAGAGTCATGCGTGCTAGGTACCGGATTGACTCGTCCAAGTGTTTCGTCTTTTTGATGAAGTATTGATTAAGAACCTGCGTCGAGGCGATAGCCGACGCAACCATCTCCTGGTATTGTGCTGCACTCCCGCTAGTCGAGTCAGGGTGCGTGACTGCGAACTCTTCGATCAGGTAGATGACGTTCTTGATGCCGGAGCGACGGAGTCGGAACTTTTGTTCGTGGAAGCGGCCGTCTTTAATAGACCCGATCAGATCGTCCAGACGCTTTCGTTCAACGATCCAGTCTAGCATGACCTCGTCGCCTTCTTCGCCGTGTGTTGTGAGGAAAGTTGGGTCATGACATTTAGCTACCCACATCGCGTCACCGACTTCTAGGGCGCGTACTTGCGGCGTGATTCCTTGCTTCATCAGTTCGCCAGAGATGTAGTCGCGGTCGGTGGAGGTGCGGACTTCTCGGGTATCCAATACGAGCTGGATCGTGAAGCTCTTGGGTGGGAAGAAGATGGGCTCAATGTTGGCTATATCGTGCTCCGATAGATTTTCTTGGGCGTCGGCCGATGCATCGTCATCTTGTTGAATCGACTGAAGTTCGCCTGTCAATGCTCCTTGTTGCGACTCAGTCGTTGTAGTAGCTTGGGAGTCAGACGTGGCGGGTTGAGCCGCGCCAGGTAATGTCCTTTGGAGACGTTTGGCTACCTCCCAGCCTTCTTCGGAAAGAAGATACTTCCGAAGTGGACGTCCATGTTCATAGACTAGATCCTTCTGGATGAGAGTTTTCATTGAATTCCATGCAGTGTAAAACTTGGTCGGGTCCGGGGGTGCCGTGAACGAACTGTCGCAGTATGGCTGGGCCACCTCAATCAGTTGGGCCTTGGTCATCCCCTGAGATGCATTCTCATCTTGAGTTCCCAAGCCCAACATCAGTGCATATGGACCAGATCGTAATGTTGGTACATACGGCTTGGCTTTCCGAGGCTTCTTCGCCGGTTGATCGACGCCGCCTTCAGATGTTCTCTTTCCACCTATATGACCCTATTTGAGTGTCGGTTTCGAGAGCCAGGGTGCAATGATACCACAAACCTTTGTCAGGCGGTTCCGGCATTGGAAGCCCATTTTCTTGACAGTGAGCCTTTAATTTATCGGTCAAGCGGTCACACAATTTAGGACCTAGCCCATTCAATTGCTGTGCTTGAGATGGATGTTGGAATTCTAACGGACAGGCTTTCATTGATTCATAAGCCTTCTTGTACCTGTAAGATGTCAGATATAGTGTTCCCGAATGGTGCCAAGAGATACGTACACGGTCACGCCTTTGCTGTTTCGTTCTCGAGCTTGATCTAGCCATTCCTTGATCCACCCCAGGAGTAGGGGGTTTGCACACTCCTCGCTCATGGTGAGTCAAGTGTCCAGTGACTAAGTGGCAGATCAGTAGGGTGAATTAGCATCAAGGCGAGTCTCGCCAGTTGGACGCGAAGTGATGTTGCCTTTTTGGGAACGCGACTGGCACGTGGTACCCAATTGTATAGCAGTGTTATTTTGGCCTGATTTTGGCCTGAATGATGCCTGATTCGTACCGGATTTTAGACCGCTTTCAGACCTCTCTATACAAAGTACTTTGTACACTGTACTATTGTAAACTCTTTGGCACGAAAAAGCCATGTGTCACCAACCTATAAAAATGAAGCTTTTCAGCCCATCCAAAACAAGAGTCTTACCAGATGTATATGAAGGCGGTAAAAAGCATAAAGTAACTAACTATAGAGGACTTCTGCCAGGCCAAAATCAGGTATCTAGGCACTAAATGGGTACACGTGGTGATAAGAGATAAAATAATGTCTTTCGTTGAACTGCTCTTAACCTACTCCGTACATTATATTAACCTACATGCCACTTGGTCTGCGAACTTCCAACAGGCTCAATTTTGAATATTGGCTCGTATTGATCTCGATTTTTTACGTGGCAATTGGAATTAAGATTTGATGGTCTCCCAGGTCCAATGGCACTTGGGCAGTTTCTGTACGGAGTAGTTAACCCAGCAATAGATTCAGATCTATATCCTTTTTTTTACCAGTCCAACATTTCTACTATCATATTATGTTCTACGCAATCCGTTATTAAAATAATACAATTTGCTTCAAAGTTGCTATGTTGATTGCCACCATTACCCTGATTCGAAGGAAGATGACGTCGACAACCCGCGCAAACTACATGTACAAGACAGGATTCAACACCCATGGATAGACGTTCTCTATCAAGCCTATGAGGCCTCAAAATAACAAAACAAATTCTTCAAATTGGTTTCCGACACTTTACACCAATCTCACACTCAGGCCTGCAGCCGACGAACGGGCCATGCTATCTGCTTCAGTTGATGGTACTACGAGTAAGGCCGACAACCATCTTACTACGGATCCTGATACCCCAAAGGGACCAACTGAGAGCCATGTGCTGTCTCGGGTGGAACAGGACGAGAAAGGCCTCTCACAAAAAGCTGGCCACACAGCAGAAATTACCAATATCGGATGGGGTGAATCTCCCGATACCATCGATGGACCTTTAGTAGCTGGACTATCAAATGAGGATTTGTGGATGCTTATTCGACGATTTGACAAGGTATGTGCTTAGAATACCACATGTACGAGAAGTTGGAACTGACCTTCTCATTCTGCACTCCAGCAAGTCTATCGAGTCAAAGCAGTTCCCGATGCTCCCGTGCAGAGACTAGACCTCACACGAAAAGACGACGATGAATTCTCACCAGATAAATTGAGGGCTACACTTGAACGTTTCTACACAACCGTTATTGTCGGCTTAACAAATTGTATCAAACATATTGCTCGACTACGGTCTTGGAAGGAGCCCCGACGAACCGCTGCCTTTTGCACGGCATGTCCCCGTTCTAAGGATAAATAGCCTTCGTTTGTACTGCTACTGATTTGATGCAGGTTTACGTTGTATCATGGCTTCTCGATCTACTTGTTCCAACTATTCTGAGCGCCCTACTTGCCCTAGTGGTTTATCCCCCATGTCGATCACTCATGTTCCCTCCCGCTCCAATTCCTCTTGTCAACAAAGATACGGGTGGTATACAAAAGCCAAAGGCTGGAATCCTCGGATCTGATGATAGTATTACCGGGGCACCCGAGAAATTCAAAGGCGAGGCAGCTGAACAAGAGGCCAGTAACCTTGTCGCAAGCGTTGCCTGTGTGGCCGTGGGAAGCGCAGTCGGCAAGCATGATCAAGGGGTCCCTGATGATGCACCCTTCGAAGACGATGTACCAGACGCGATGGATATGGTTTCCAATACTGCCGATGCGCAAACCGCTGCCCATGGAAAGGTGCCGAAAGACTCCCGTGATAAAACACGACAGCCTATGAAGGAGAGCGTGATGGACGCTGCGAACGTTTCTATGCAAGTGGTAGGCGACATTACAGATACCTATGAGAAGCTCGGCAAGTGAGTAAATGAATTGTGGTTGTCTTTCCCACGGCTTGGAGTTCAATTAACTTTATCTAGTGCTCTGTCTGCAACGGCCCCATTTCCTCAACTGAGTCCTCGTCTGCGACTGGTGGCTGTGTTGGGCCCGGCATTCCTGGCCTCAATACTGACATCTTGCTACGTTTTCATGAAACTCAGTACACTTTTAATCGGGCTCGCCTTCTTTGGAGACCCTGTAATTAGACGAGGGATTGTATATCTGAATCGCCGCCTTCCGAATTGGCGGAAACTTATTCAGTTGCAAAAGTATGTTTTCAAGCCGTGTATGTACTCACAATGCTAACTCCCAATAGCTCCCTTTTGAAAGGTATCCCAACAAATGCTCAGCTGGCCGTTACTCTTCTCCGTATCGGCGAGGCTAATGGGTCACCACTTCCACCCCCTCCAACCTCAGAAGACAAAGTGCCCTCGCGGCCAGCGTCTTTGAACCAGGAGGAACTGCCTCTAGATGCCACCGACGAGGAAATTAAACAAGCTGCACTGGTCAAACCCGACGAGCATGCCCAGAAGGCCCAAGCTCCGTCGGAGAAGAGCCACAAAAAGACAATGGGGTCTAGAATTCTGGGCTTCTTTCGAGGAACTACGGCCAGTGGTGTTGAGAGCAAAAGAGGGATTGATCGCTTGCGAGCAGCAACCGGTTGCCATCATGCCAAGAATCGTGTCGGCGTCCTACGTGATAGAGGGAAGAGGATAACACCAAGTGGGCCTGTGGCATTCGACGCTCGATGTAAAGGTAAACGCGGCACTGTGATTATCGACTCAACCAAGGAGCCTCCACTGCTATATTTCACGACCGATACACCGGAGAAAGGAGACGCGCAGTTGGAGAAGCGCAAGAGTGGATATGTTCTGTTCAGTATGCCAGTGACTGATATCCAGGAGATGCGAAAGTTAGGCGGTATGGGATGGAAGGGGAAATTGGTTGTTGGCTGGGCTCTTGGTGGTAAGGAGGTGGTTGATGGTTTGCTCATCACTGGCAAGGAGCCAGGGCAGTCATATCAACTCACTGCCATGGGGACGAGGAACCAATTGTTCAATCGACTTATTGCCATAGATGGACAGGTTTGGGCGAGCTGTTGATTCGAATTCCAGGATGCGTGCTAAGAGAATCGCAGGTTTGGGAATGATCTCCCTGGGCTGATGTTCTGCTTTATGTGCCGGTGGTATATGTACAGCCGACTCAGTTCCATTAAACAATGATGTATCAAGATATATGAGACCATGAATATCATTACTGAACCCCCCAAGAAACTTCGTCATCACAAGTGCCTCTTAACGATGCATGTCTTCCACGTCGTGATGTGATATGGGATGAATTTCACTCCTATAGCCGAGAAGAGCAGGAAGAGGATCATATAGACTAATACATCCCATCCTATGCAAAAGCACCAAGTCCATATTAGTAGATATAATTTTCTTCATGGGACAACTATAACTCACATCTTCCAGCTCCGCCTCCAAGATAGTCTCCACCATTTTACTAATGGCTGCTGCACGCTCTTCTTTGGTCAAACAGCCGATCTTAACGAGCTCAGTCAGGGCATCTCCAACCCAGTTCTGGCAGTTCCAGTCTCGGTCGCTATTGCTGTTGCGCACCGACGTGCAAGCACATGCAGAAATGATCTTCGCTTTGGTGACAGAGTCCGGCGCTGTACATACAGGAATCCAAGCTATCGGCTCCTCCGACATGGGGTTCTCGCTGTCTTTTTGGAATTTAAAGAAAGGATGTGCGCCGACAGCATGAAGCCAATCATATTGGCCGTCGGAGTAGAGGGCGTGCAGCGCTGTGTGTCGGTATTTGGAAAAGTCTACTGGCACGCCTTTGTACACGAGAAGGGAGATTTGTGTCGGCATTTTGGAATATTTTATTATTCTGAGTGGGAGATCATTGAATATCTCACCCAAGTCGCTTTTCTGATGAGCAGTCCCAGAGTTGAAGGGAGGTGGATTGTGTACAAGGAAAAGCGGGCTGGCTACAGGTGGTGACTTGGGCCGACAAGTGTCTCAACTGACTTAGTTAAACAACTCTCTGGTCTTTTATGTTCTTCGTCTCTTTTTGTAGGTAAAATTACAACAGGACCGAGAAGAACCAATCAATAATATTGAAGTTTTTAAAATTTATATAATAATTATTGTGCCAACGACTGTCTATAATCCCGCACGGTCTGCTCAAAAGACTCGTCGCGTTTGAACCCCAAGGAGATGGCTTGAGTGTTATCAAACTGCGTCGGCCATGACTTCAAAATTGGGATCAGCGCAGAGTCCTCCTTCTCTGTAAGCAGGGCCAGTTTATCTGCACCACCCACTGCTTCCAATGCGTCCATCATGCCCTGAACTGTGACGCAGATTCCAGGCACATTAATCTGGCGAATGTGCGGGGGAACAGAGTCGGCAGGAAGACGGAGAGTGAGAAGGAGATTTTCCACAAGGGTCTTGGGGGAGCATAGCCACGACTTGAACTGTCGGTCTTCAATGGGAATCACACATTTCTTGCCATCGAGGGGCTCCCGGATCATGCCAGAGAGGAATGACGAAGCTGCAGCAGTAGGCGCACCCGGTCGCACGGAGATGGTAGGGAACCGCAAGGTGAAGCCGGTAATAAACTTGCGGCGAGTGTATTCGTTAACCAGCGTTTCGCACACGATCTTCTCGGCGCCGTAGGAGGACTCTGGAGTCGGGATCACGCTGTCGGTCACAATCTCTGGCAACGGTTGGCCATATACGGCTTGACTAGACGAGTATATGACCCGGACCCCGGGACAGGTGTGTCGGAGCGCCTCGAGCAGGTTGCGGGTTGCATCGATGTTGACACTCATGCCCAGATCGAAGTTGGCCTCAGAGCCGGACGACATGATGCCATGGAAGGCATAGACGGCGTCTAAGGAAGAATCGACAATGTCCTTTGCTCCTGCCAAAAGATCGGCCTTGATTGCCGTTGCAGATTGGGGATAGTGAACGCCGGCGGGAATCGGGGGTTGATGTATATCGGTCAATGTGACGCGATAGGCTGGGTCATTCAACAGCTCCTTCGCAAGCAATTGGCCGATGAAACCGGCAGCGCCAGTAATGAGGATATGCATTTTCTGGAGAATAGTGTAGTAAACAAGGAATAGTGGAGGGAAAGGTATTTCAATATGTAAGTTGTAGTTTCTCTCCGCATTCGCATCAAGTCCGAGGCGATCCTTAGGTGGTCCTCCGCACCGGACTTGGGCCGGCACAGCACAGTTCCCAAGTGGATCTGCTGTGGAACTGCTTTGCACGAATCGCCTTGGAGTTTGGTCTTTCAGGGCCCTCTTTTGTTCCAGGGCCTGAATTGAGGTCCCTTGAATCCTGAGGAATGCCCTCGATTGTCCACGGCCCTGGTGGTACTGTAAGTGATCTGTCAGTGGAAGCCAAAGATATAAAGACATAGGATAATATACTATCCTGTATTCATGGAGTATACTCCATTTAGATTTATCAAAGTCATATTACTGAAAACCGACAGCATTTCAATGTATAGAACAATGTCCAGGTGTGGATTTCGGGGAAGTTGAGTCCGCGGAGGGGTCCAAGTCACACAACTTTTCTTTCTCTTCCTTTCTCTTGATACTAACTCCATGCGTGTATCCTCATCGGCCATAACATCACTCTTGAAATATAATTGCAATTTATCCCTTTCTCGGCGTACTCCTGTGTCCTTCCACCTCGCTTTACTCCGACGCTTCCCCACTCCGAGGAAGACTTCGCCCCCTAACCCGCATGCCGGAGTATCACCGACTCCTCCCACACCATTCAGCTAGATTAGTATCGCATCATGGATACCACTGCTCCACTGAAACGGTCCCCTGATGACGCTGGGCTGGACTCACCTCGAGAGAACAAGACACGTTCTGCCCCCAAAATCTCCAAAGCTCGTGCATGTGAGTCTTCCCCACATCATCTCCGATACCCCCCAATTAACGGGGAGCAGGCGCAGAATGCAAGCGCCATAAGATTCGCTGCGAGTTTCGAACAGGAGAAACAACTTGTACAAAATGTACCCGTAGCGGTATCAAGTGTGTCGTAAACGACTTTTCACAGAAATTCGTTGATGATGATGGGATGTAAGTGTGACCCCGCCCCGGCCGTTTGGTGAGTTTTGGAGCTACCAGGGGCTGCGCTAATCCAATGGCTTTGGTATAGATGGAAATCACAGGCCAATGCGACTATGCACCAGCTGCAGGCAGCTGTTTCGCATCTATTACGGCAAGGCGGACTGCCTGAGCTCTCAACCTATGCTCCTGGGGACACTCTCAATGGCCCCAGTCCTGCCGAGTCGTATCATGGCCATCATCCGTCCGTCGACCGGTCGCAGACACAAACCAGTCACCAGGAAGGATTGGGAGTTGTGATGGATGTTACCCGGGAGCCGTCACCGGAACAGGATCTCCAAGACCCCGATTTGGTCCCTGCTCCTATGCGCAGTCTATACGAGGTCACTAAATTACGGAACCTAAGAAACAATCATGTCGAGGCACCGAAACAGACATTGCTAGAGGAGGATTTTATCTCGCGGCGATTAATCTCCCTCCATGAAGCGGAGGAATTATTCGCGTACTTTAGTCGCACTATGAACCAGTTACTGTGGGGTGGAATAATTCTTGTACACCACGATTTAACGTCCGTCCGCCGCTCATCGACGCTTCTTTCTGCTGCGGTCTTGACTGTCGCGGCACTCCATATCCCGAACCGCACTGAAACCTTGAACCGGTGCTATAGCGAGTATGTATCACTCGTGTCCAACATGGCCCTCACGCGGGCCCACACTCTGGATGATATCCGAGGCCTCTGCGTGGGGGCATTCTGGCTATCAGAATTGAGTTGGAAGTTGTCCGGGCATGCGGTACGAATCGCGACCGAGATGGGCCTCCATCAAAGTTATCAGCGCCTGACCCGTGGACACACGGATCAATATGAACGCGCCCAGCTCTGGTATCTGCTTTATGTGTGCGACCACCACTTCAGTATTGCTTATGGGCGGCCGCCTGTCATCCACGAGGATGTGGTGATTCGTAACTATGAGACTTTCCTCGCGCTGCCGATGGTCGTCCCCGGAGACATTCGACTTTTAGCCCAAGTTGCTCTCTTCATGATTTTGACCGAGGCATATCGAATGTTTGGTAGTGACACCGAACAAGCATTGACCGAGGAGGATTTTGGACAGTTGCGCGTATACAATGTCGCAGTAGACCAATGGCGACTTCTCTGGCAGCCTCGATCTGGTGAGTGATTTGTCAATCTAAGTCTCCGCAACTCTCGGTTCTAACATAACCTGGAACGCATTACAGCCGATAGTGCCTATGTGCGGACTTATCCATCCAAAGGGGTGGTTCTGCACTACCATTTTGCAAAGTTCCAGCTGAATTCGCTTTCACTTCGTGCGCTTTCACCATCCAACACACCTGTCTTTTCTATGGACCGTAAGGAATCGGCCAACATCGCAATTTCGTCGGCGATGGCATGTCTCAATATGGTTCTCGAGGAGCCTGATATTCGAGATGCGATCGTCGGCGTTCCGATCTTCACGCACACTATGGTTACATTCTCCGCTGTTTTCTTACTCAAGGTCGCAATCAATTGGAACACCGCTTACCTTAGCATCAACGCTCGCCAAGTGCGACGGATAGTCGAGCGTGTGATTGAATTGATGAATTGTGTCTCTGCAGGCGAGCGACATTTTACTCGACATATCGCACGTGGATTAGGCAAGATGCTCGAGCGCTTTGACTCTTGGGAGGCTGCTTGGCAATTCCAAGGAAACAATGATACTACGGTGGAAGGTCGCGAGGTCCCTGGAGGAGCCAATGTCATGGCACAGGGATTCCCTCCGCCAGATCTGATCTATGGCATGGTCGGCACATACGGATTTGGTCTTGACGAGAATCTGCTAGATCCGAGTATGGCAGATTTTGAGTTTCTAACACAATGACCATAAAGATCCCATAAGAAAGATATGAATCGACGCAAACCTGGGAATATCAAGGATACCATACCAGGTATCAAGAGCTGAAACATTTTGAATACCATGATGGGCACGGAATGTAAACGAGAATTGGCGACACGCACCCTTGAGTTATAGGCCACGCACCCAGACTCCACCCGGGGTGTAAGCTATCACCCGTGGACCTCAACCCTAAGGTCTTGTCACTCCCATGTCGTCACCGTCACCTCCCGCTTATGCCTTTGGGGGTTTCCCCCTTCCCTCTCCTTAGAGCGTCTAATTTCCTCTATAATTCCCGTCCTCCCCCTAGACTCGGGACTTTTGCCAATCCAGAATCTTCTCTCTCTCTCTTCCCCATAAATTCACCCTTCCCTTCCCTCTACACTTAGTTAATTCTCACCAACCCCTTAATTCTTTACTATGACTACCCGCAAGAGAAAGCAAGAGGCCGAGGAGGAGCTCCAGGCCCTTCCTAGCGATGTGAGCGAAGAGGAAGAAGAGTGAGTTGTTCCATCCTATCATCAATTCTCACTTCCATCCCATTCTTGCGCCAATTCCCTGCGCATCATCCCACTGCAATTTTGCACGGCTGTGATAGCTGCGCATTAACCTTGACACCATCTCGAACCCCCTGTGAATTGGAACATATCGCGCGAAACCTTTCAAATACATTCGGTCTTTGCTAACCCGATCGCGCGGTGAATTAGATATGAAGATTCCGAGCCCGAAGTAGAGGAAGGAAGCGATGAGGGCGAACAGGAAGAGGTTGAGGGAGAGTCTGAGTCTGATGAAGACGAGGAAGGAGAAGAAGAAGCAGAAGCAAAACCCGAAGCCAAAGACGAAGCCAAAGACAAGGACGAAGGTACGTTTTAACCCTTGGCTCTTATGGATATCCTCTCCATCCCCAACCCTCACACACGCTAACACGCGTACCCCTCTCCAGGCGCTCCGGCAGCCAAGAAGCAGAAGACTGCACCCGTTGTTGTCGATGACGACGAGGCCGAGAACGGCGCAAAGGGCGAAGAAGACGAGGAGCAGCCCGATGAGGGAGAAGACGCGGAAGAGAGTGCCGCTGATACCGCTGCCCAGAGTGAACCTACTGCCGACGCTGCTGAGAGCAAGGGCGATGTTGTTCCTAAGGAGTCGGATCTACCCGAGACTGAGGCGGCGGAGGAAGAGAAGTGATTTTGCGATCGAGGATTTGGTTCCGTCGACGCAAGAATTTCATGTTAAACTAAAATGGAATTCGCTTGGGGTCATTGTATTGCTTTGCTGTGATAACCCCTGTATACAATCAGAGGTGCTATGAATGTAGATGTAGTACTGTGGTTTGGAACCTTGGAAGTGAGCTCTGATCTATAGATCCAGGGACATCAAGCTAGTTCATGGAAGTGGCCAATCCTCGGTGTATTCTGGGGACTTGGAGATGACGTGCATAGAAATCACCGTTGAAGTGCATCTACTGGCTGAATCCTACGTTCCTCTCCACTCTAGTGGATTCCCAATGCACCCAAATAGATACAAATCCCACACTACTAGTCCGGATGAGATCCACATAATTGAATGAGGCACACGACCAGATACGGAACATAGAAAAGAAAAATATATACCATCTAAGAGAACTGCCTAATAATCGGACCAAGAGGAAGTGAAAATAAAAGAGGTGTCATGAATCAAGGATGGTCATTAGCCCTGCATGCGCCCCGCTTTCTATCTTGATATCCAGGGGAAGACATAAAACCGTCTTCCAACTCAGTTTATGTGTGGTCGTCGCCAACATATTCAAGTGTCGCTACCACTGCTGCGGAAGGTGGCACATAGTTGACAGTACTGGTGTGTGAGATCGAGGACGGCTTGAGGCAAGTTGGTCGCTTGGACAATGCTGCGGACCTTAACAGCACCCTCGTCCTCAATGAGCTTGCGAACTAGGAACAAAAGCTCGGGGGAGAACTGATGGTTTATTAGTTATAGTGGTCAAAGCGATATTGGCCAGGGAAAGGAACATACCTCGGAGTACCAACGATATTGCCAGGCGATGAGGCGGATCAACGCGCCAAGCATGCCTCTGGTGTCATTTCGTTGTTCGTACAATTTCAACACTCCACGCATAGCCTTGGGCGAGAATCGAGTGGCTAGACAGCTCTGGTATGCCTCAATGCTTTCGTCGAAATGGTGCAGTCGCTGCGCAAGCTCACCAAGAATTTCCCACTCGGTAGCAGACTTCTTGTATTCCATGGCTTGTTGACGGAACTGGGCCATTTCGGTCCGCCAAATGGTGTAGATGCGCAGATCCTCGTAAAGTACCATAAACAAGTTATCTAGCCATCTTTCACACAGTCTCTTGTTTCGGAATTGCGTGTATGCGGCGTGAGATGGGTCGGGCTGTGACATAAAACAGTTAGCATGTGTAAAAAAATACATCCCTGATGGGGTGTGTAACATACATCTTCTTTGCCAGACTTGACAACTTCGGATGCCACTGTTTGCTCCGGTCGCTCGAGGGGGCTTTCAGGGTGGCTGTCTCCCGCATCTCCGTTGGTAGTTTCTTCCGAAGATGGCTCGGTCGCGTCAGGGCCAGCCACAGAGTCAGATTCATCTTCGTTGCCGGGGCTATTGCCATTGGTCTCCGCCCCCGATGATGTAGCGGGCTTAGGAACGTGCTGCCGCTCAACGCGGTACTCTTCTTCCATCACGAAAACCTGGCTACGAGCCTTGAGTAGCTGGTCCCATCCAATGGCAGCAGCGATTTTGGTCAGAAGATTGTAGGCCTTTAAGAAAGTACCTTGGTAACTAGCAGCATGGATTTTTCGAAGCGAAGGGTGAACATAGTCGTGAGGGTCTCCCTGCTTTGGCTGGCCTTCGTCGATTTCATCGAGAATACTTTCAGCAAGAATCGGGAGCATGATGCGTGACGGTTGTGGCATGCGAGGGGTATCTTTGTCTTGATAGGTGAACATGGGGCAAGAGTTGAGAGTCAGAAGCGCCAAGTCCCAGCGTTCCATACCGACATATACCTCTGCCAGGCGAGCCCATGTGCTGAATTCGCTGGGAGCTGCAGTAACTGCACGCTTAGCGCACTCAAGCGCCATCTCGCTTTCGCCTTTGCTTTGGCAGAAACTAGCCTGGCAATCGAGTAGGGCATAGTCCATCGGAACGTCTTGTAAAGCGTCGTACATGAGGCGTACCGCTTGTACCTCCTCGTCTGCCATAATTTGTACACGAGCCAGGAGGGACGAAACCTCCACATCCTTTGTGCGGAGCTTCTCAAACAAGTTGATTCCGGAGGTATAGCGCCCAGTGGTGTGGATGTATTTGAGGATTCCGGATGTGAGGTGGTTGCTCACAGTGTTAGGGACTTGGGTTTCGGGGTCAGAGCTCAGTTGGCGTCCTAAAATGTTGTTAGTCAGGGACACAACAGGCCAATTGGTTTGACATCCATACCCAAGAAGAAAAGCTTCTCGGCAGCATCCAAGAATTTGTGCTCCATCTCCGTGTTTGTCACGGGGTTGAATCGTCTGACTCCAACAATTCTCTTGACCGAATCTCCACTTCCATCGTCCGCATAAAGATAAGCCCTCAGAACGGCACAAAGGAAGGTCTCAAGCCAAAGAGCCTCAGTGGCAACCCGCTTGTCACCCCGCTCATCAATGCAGTAGCTCTCCAAACTTCCGGGGATTTTAACTTCGACGCGCATATCGAGATGGGAGAATGCATTGTAGCAACTGTATAGATATCAGCATGTGAACCAGACACCGTACAATAATTAGATTCTAACCAGTAGATACCCGACACCACTTTATGCGTCTTGTCGAGGGGAGAGAATGTGAGAGTATTGACATAGGCGGCTAGGCTAGCGGACGAGGAGGCATCGATTCCGGTGACATGATGATAAACTCCGGTCTGCGATAGATAGAAAATCAACCGATTGCTCACATATAAAGGATTGTATCATGAAAGGAAAGTTGGTCTCTTATATCTTACCTGGCGAGTAGAATTGGCCTTGGGCTGCTTGACCAAATAGACCAGGTCTGGAGGGCCTAGTTCTCGCAAGCTCTGCAAGGACTCTGTTCGCGCATCGACCGCAACATAGATATCCTCCTCCTCGTGAATCCTAAATAATGCCCTCAATGTCAGCCATAGCTCCTGTAATTGTCGTAGTGGCAATTCTTGACAATCTCTAACAATTGGCCATGCATACGCAACCCGCAACCCGGGGAACACGTAAACGGGGATAGGAGCACATACTCAGGGACAGCGGGCGCGACCATGGCGCCTGCACAAGCGCGGTGGAATCAAAGATGAGGGTATCTTAATTAGTGAATTCTGCGTGAATCGTAAGACGTTTCAGGGGTTGCGCGCTGAGGGGAAAGTGAAGAGTGATCTAAGAATACTCCAACTGTTAGTAACTACTGCCCCCCAGAAAAGGGCCCAAGGCCACAAGGCCACAAGGCCACAAGGCATCCAGGCATTCAGGCACCTAGGCATACAGGCACCAAACACTTTCCCCAATTAGTACAAACGCGTGATAACGTGTGTCTGCCCGCGATAACCAATTGATTTGCTCATTATTGTTGCCCGCATCTAGGGTCTCGGTTGCCCGATGCTGACGCCTGATTTCTCTTTGCCATTTAATATTTGAGGGACCCACGGGGAGCTCGCACCATGTCGAGCTGGGTCGCATTGAATGTTGAGCCTGATGAGGCTGTCGAAGAGGAAGTTGACGACACCAAGGAGCTTCAGATCGAGGAAGCTTTGAAGCTTTATCACAGTGCCTTGAAGCTACATTCACAAGGGCCAGAGCACTATCCCCAGGCTGCAGAAGCCTATGAAGCCCTTCTCAATTCGGAGATCTTCAAATACCCAGAGTCTATCTCCGATTTCAAAAGGGGTGCATTCGACGATGCGCAAGATGAAATCGCTACAGAATCAATCGCCGAGTTCAACGTGAACGACTCTACCTCCAGTCTATTCCAAACGCTCTATCTGTCCTATAAGAACCACGGCAAATTTGTCCTCGATTCAGTACAAGAGTCCATACGAACAGCGCCACAGACTCCCGAGTCCGAGCAGGAGACACAAAGGAAGTTGACGGAGGCATCGAGAAAAGCTTTGGGATCTTTCGGGGATGCTTTGGAACGTGATGACTCAGATCTCAACCTCTGGAGGCAAAGCGCAAGACTCAGCAGTTCCTTAAACAGCTACCGCTTGTCTCGCTATTGCTTGGAAAGTGTTCTAGCGGACGATGACAACCGGTTGGAACTACGGCCGGAGCAGCTTGGACTAGAGGAGGTATTTGCGGAGCAGCGCCTGCGAAGCACGCTGCAATCCCTCTTTGACAAGTTATCTGCCTCGCAAATCCCAGCCCAGAGGCCAAAGAAAGCTTTATTGAAGTACCTCAAAAAGCATGAGGATCCATATCCGAACCTGCCTGCCCTTCCCGCCGATTTATGCCACCTCAATCCGTCGAAGGGCCCTCTTGCCCTGCACACTTCCCGTCGAGAGATAACCCCTGCTGACCCAACCTGGGAGTCTGTTGGCAAGGCGCTTCTCCAAGCACTTGACGATGAGGGTCATGACTCGCTCGCTGAGGTTCCCACCCGGTCTATCGGCATTATCTTACCAATCAGAAGCTCCCAAACTCCAACTACACCGATCGCAAATGCAGAGGACACGGAAATGACTATAGATAGCGAGGGGCACGGAAACAAGGGTGGTAGTGAGGTTGCCGACGTGATGCTTGAAACAACTGAAAATGATGGCAAGCCTGAACGAAGTTCACCTCAGCCAACGAAAGAGCCCTTTGAGCCAGGTGAGGAACAATCTTCCTTCGATCAAAGTGCTGAAAAGCAATTGATGGAGTCGTTGGAAAGTCAATCGACGCAGCCACAAGACAAAGCCGAACAAGATGGGGCTCATGTAGAAGAACTTGACACGAACTCTGCAGTGGACGTTCGCAAAAGATCGTCTGCATCAGCTGCGAACGAAGAACCGGAGGGTGGCCGCATGAAAAGCAGACGGACCCGAGCCCGAGAGTCAAATGCTGACGCCCTGGCACCACCTGAAGAAGTTGCATTCGATCAAGACAAGTACTACGAAGACCGTCTTGAAGTTTTTGTCAATGCCGACGATTGGATGTTCAGTACCGTCGACTCTCTCTTCTCGAAAGTCGGCATTGATGCACTTGGCAGCATTGAAGCTCTGAGAGGAAAGTGCTCTGGGAATGACTCAATTGAAACACCTCAAGATCTGGAGAGGCGATTATTTCAGGATTTCCGCGGTCTCATCAAGACATGGGATGACGAAAAGTCTCGATTGATGCAGCAGAAAGACGATTTATCTCCGCTGAAGGATATCCGTGGCACGAGCAAGTCAGGGTTGGCTGTGTTCCTTGAGCACTCAAGAAAAGGTGCCCGGAAGCCAGTTGTTGAGGAAGAGCTTCCTTCTGGAGAACAACTTTATAATTTTTCCAATGCCACCAACTCTGACTGGCTACATCCCCATGAAACTTCGTTCGAATGGCTAAAGTGCCTTCTCATGCCGGATTTCGGCCAAGAGTCTTCAAACTGGTCGACAGCAAAGTCGACTTACGCCAGTTTTCTTTGGCCAAAGGACCTGAAGAAGACAGTGACAGAACTTTTGGTTCGGGAAGATGAATTTACCTACCAGGTGTGCAGCGAACTGATCGCCGATCTTGAAGCTCGAATTCTTAGCCCAAGCAATGGAGCTCCATTTGAATATAAGGCCAAAGACTTCTTCGAACTTGAGATGATACAGACCATCTACGAACTTCATTTGGATGTTTTTGCTTCGGTTGAAGGTCTTGGAAGTGAAACAGACCAGGGGACAAGACTCGCACAGCGTGATCGGCTAGGTCGCTGGGGTATGCTAGCCCGATCATCCATAGATCATTTTGTCAACCACAGCCCATCCGGCGAATCTCAATCAAACCTCACTCTACGCCATTTGTGGGCGTCGGCATTCCACATCAGTCTTGCTGGGGACGCACAGCGAGAACATATCCTGCTCTGCCTTCAAGACCTGAAGCAAATACTTCAGGCCCTTGGCAACCCAAGTGTCAATCTCATAAACAACACTACTATGTCAGAATTGTCCGCTGCTGTGATAGACCAGGAGGTCTTGAAGCTCAAGTGCATGGACTTTTTCGCCAAGGTATTCAACTCAGACTCTGAGGATCCCGTGACTCTCATCGAAGCAATAGAGCCAATTCTTGAACCCTCGTCGATTGAGTATGCTGAAATGCCAACGGAGAATGACATGAACCACCCTACCTCACATCTCGGCGAAATGGCTGCCTTCCTCGATAGAGGAGATGCTACATTGCGACTATTTCTCTGGCGCCGGCTCCAGGAGGCGTACCAAGCCATTGACTATCCACCTAAGGTTGTCTCTTGCCATCTACGAAGCATTGAAGTGGTAATGGCAGAACTTGAGGCAGCGAAACACAGCGAAGAAACAAGTCAACATCGCCAAGTAGCTCTGTTGGGTTGGCTCAAAACCCTCGATGGCATTGTGGCCAAAGCTATACTCCTTATTCTTGAAGAGTCGGAACAAGCATTTGACTGTTTCGACATGGAGCATTTACATACCTCAATGTCTGCTATAGCCCGCCTCGTGAGGCTTTTGCACAGCTTTATCCTTTATGAGGACTCAGTGCGAGTAGGCCAGATTTCTGGTCGCGACTTCCGAGGCTCATTGGCGAAATCGCTCGAAAACATGAAAGAAAGAATGCGAGAGCTATATGTTCGCTGCTGGATCTTACAATACACCCTCTTCATGGAAGCGATTGCCCAGAACAAGGAGCTTTTCGATGATCCTCTTGAAGACCGCATTCATTTCCTTCGTTCCGTTCATAATGCATTGGGCGTTCGATCGATGTGTAGATATTCGCAAAAGAGGTTCTTGAAGCTTCTGAAAGCGGAGTTCTTTGGCCTTGAAACCAAAGGCGATTATGAATTTGATGTGTGTCAACTACTTCTCGATCTCCACGGTATCAAATTTTCTGCATTCGATGGGACTGTGGATCATGGATGTCCTCCCGAGAAATTGGATCGCCCTACAGCGATCATGATGATCGACTTTGTTCTGCAACAAGCGAACAAGATGAATATGAAGGACTTATCCAAGTCCGAATTGAAGACTACGATTGAGAAGATGCAGCAAGCGATTGGCCCCGCTAAGGCTTCTTCACAGACACCTCAGTTGACTTTCAATCGTCGCCTTGTGAATGCATATCTCAAAGCCCCACTCAACCCATCTAATTTACTCCGTGCTGTTCAGGGAATTACAGAACTTTCGACAACCATAGTTCCGACTGAGAATGCGAAGATCGCTTCGAAGGGGTGGTTCTTCCTTCTCGGTCATGCCGCACTCACCAAGTTCCGCTCCCAGAAGCGCCTCAGCCCTGGTTCAACAAGCGAGCTTGATGACGCCATCGGGTTCTTTAGACAAGACTTGGATCATGGAACAGGGAGATGGGAAACCTGGTATAGGCTTGCCCAAACCTACGACTCAAAGCTTGATGAAGACATTACATGGACAGCTGATAAGATCAATAACAACCGGTCGGAGTTGGCAGCACTGCAGCGAAATGCTATTCATTGCTATGCCATGGCTGTTTCAACAGCAATGAGGACCGCAGAGCCAACGGCAGAGACCAGAGATGTGATGTCAGATCTTTATTCGGACTTTGGTATCCGCCTGTACTCATCCTCTCGCGAGCCGCTATCCATGGGAGCCTTCAGTGTTGCAGACTTCCCTCGTCATTTCAGCAGCGAGGAGAGCCAGCAAATGTACAAGGGAACGCCTTTTAAGGAGATGTCGGCTTATTCAACATGGAACTTTGCTAGCAACCTTCTCAAACGGGCAGCTGTCGACAAGTCTAAGCGATGGATGTAAGTGGTTCTAATGGGTCTTGACAGAATTGGGACATTTGAAACAGTACTAACACATCAATAGGACTCACTACACGCTTGGCAAGTGTCTTTGGAAAATGTTCACTAGTGATGACTCTTTGAGAACGACTTCCAAAAAAGTCGAAATGCAAGAGGTGATAAATGCTGTTCTCGATGCTATTGCTGCCCTTCCGCAGCGAAGAGACTCACGCTCTGATCCGATATTTGAACCACATTTCAAACTCTTCTCTTTTGTGCACAAACTTGTTCTTCGAGGGAACATGACGGTAAGTTTTATTGCTCCTGATATGAAGAACTCGTTCTGATAATAGCATCAGCCTGCCGAAGGAAGCAAAACCCTCCTTGCAACTCCGTGGGCCCGTAAGATCGAGCCTCCTGAGAATATGGAGGGATGGAACCCATACATACTCGAAGTCCTTCGGAAGTACAAGAGCGCTGACAAGTCCAACTGGCATCATCGCATGGGTGTAAAGGTATATGACCTGCAGCTTGATTTTCTTTTTGTTCATATTGCTTACAACCCCTAGGCTGCGCATGTCATTTACGATGACCAGCAAAACGCAACTGCTGCGATTGCTGCCAAGCAGGAACTTTCCCAAATATTCACCAAGACACTTACGATCCAAGTCTGGCGGCCAGAATTTGAACGTCCCGGTCGACATTTCGTTTACACGACCCGCTACGTGTACTTCTTTGTTGGCCTGCTTGACCAACTTGACGATCGCGCAAGCTTAGATCAACTTTTGCGTCGTGTGAGAAAGAAGCAAGGCGACTTCTTCAACCACACCAAGTTGTGGGAAGATATTTGCCTAACTTATGCAAAGATGATCCGCCGTGCAGCCAAGATCAGCGAGGGTCATGAAGAAAGCGTATTCAAACCAATCGGGTGGGAAGAGTTCTCTACCAAGACAGCTCGCTTGGAAAGTCTACCCCACCTGGGACCAGAGAGCCAAGCCATCTTAGAACTACTTCGAGACGCCCTGGAGGTGAAGAAGCTGAACAACAACCTCATGAAAATCACCATGTTCGAAGACCTGATCGCCGACCTCTACGCCCGACTCTACGAGATCAACACACCCCACCTGGTCGAACAAGCAACCGAGGAAAATAAAGAAAAAATGAAAGTCGACCACCTGATGGTTGGCGAAGTCCCTCCCGAGGCCTCAACCCCTCCAGCAGCTGTCCCAGCATCTGATACCCCAGCACCCCGCGGCCGGACAAAGGGCATCGCCCGCCGTGACATCCAGAAACGCGCAGACACAATCGTGAACACGAAGCTGGCTCCTCGGGCCGTGGCGAGTAAAATAACCGCCACGGGGGAGACAGAGCCACCTGCGACTCCGCAGGGCGTTGGGTCGACTACTGCGGGGCCGAGTTCTGCGCCTCGTGGTTCAGCCAAGCAGGTTGCTGCCACTGGTGATGGCTCGGCTGAGCAGAGAGATGAGCATGACACTGCTGACGAGACTGAGCTGAGCGAGAACGAGGACACGAAGCTAGGTGACGAGGGGACCTCGGCGCTTTTCCCTCATGTTACTGATGCAGAGGAAGGGGGGACTGGTGATGAAGGTGCGGATGAAGCGGATGGTGAAGATGATGAGGGCGGTCATGAGAATGAAGGCGAAGAAGGGGAGGGTGATGGTGATGGTGATCATGGTGTGACTGAGGCTGAGGGAGATGACGATGAGGAAATGCATGATGAGGAAACAAAGTTGGAGGGAAAAGACAAAGAGGAGAAGGATATTCCCACTGCCGCGCAGTCTCCAAATGATACTGAGACTGAGCATGTCGCTGACAAGCAAGATGCCATGGAAATTACGCCCTCTTGAGTCCTGGGGAATCTGCTATACATCCAAGGAGGGGGCTTGCTTTCTTTCTTTTTTTCTTTTCTTTTCAGTTTATGGAGCACATGGGGGTGTTCTTCCAAAACAGGACCACAGGATGGCGTTGAGAGACAGGTGGCTTGAATGGCTTACGAGCTAGCATGTACAATATGTATTCGCAAAATCCAATTCTGGCATTGTCAATTGGGAAATGGAATATCAACAATTATTAAACAAAGTATTGGTTTCCCCCGAACGCCTTAGCCAAGGGATATCATTCCATATTAACCAAAACAAAACAAAACAAAAAACAAGATAAACCCAAGTATTAAAAACTCTAGTATCTCAAGCAGCGTAAGAAGAGTATGTCGTAACAGTCATGGTGGAGGAAACAGAACCGGTTAAATCTGGTCCTCTGGGGCAAGGTCCCATTTCCGGGTTCCCATCTTCCTCGTCTTCTTGATAGGCGAGGCTCCTGGCGATGGAGGAGCGAACATGGTATCTGCGAGCTTCAATTGATCCATGCGTTGCAACGCATTCTCAATATCGCTCTCACGGCCAAGAAGATTAGACCGCGCGGGCGTGGCATTCTTTGTTCTATGCTTTCTCGTCGGTGATTGGTTGTGCATCTCACGCTCAAGAGCGGCAAGTTTGTGGCGGAGCTGGTCATTTTCTTGCTCGAGCTCTCCCACTCGTTCGTTCGACCCCGAATCTTCAAAGACTAGAGATGAAGGTCAGTTCAAGAGTTCCTATATTTCGCTTCTCATGGGGCAGCTTACTTTGGAATCCACGGGATACAAGCTCAACCTTCTTGTCAATGTGCTCATCATTGCGACCGATCTGGAAATTATTAGCGTGTGACAAATTTTGAGCTGGTCTGGGATTACAAACCTGCTCATCCCATGCCCTCTGCCAGCGTCGCCGTTCTTCTTCCGTTTTCTCATCCATCTCTGCCCAGCATTCTTCTCGCACATCTTGCTCGATCATGAGACATCTTTCTTCAGCAGCTCTCAGTCTCATTTCAACATCAGCCCGTGCAATCTCTTCTTCGGCTAGCTTGAGAGCAAGCCCGTGACAATCGCGTGTGAGGCGTGTGATCTCAGCAGTAGCTCTTTCGAGCTCTTCGGTTGAGTCAAAATTTGGCGAAGTGCAGCCACTGACTGAGCGGTGACTACCAGAAGCGACAGACAAAATAGATTCACAGACCGAGGGAATTCTAGGAACGGTAACCTCGCGAGCCAATGCAGAGTAACGCAAAATTTGGGAGGTGGCGTTGAAATCACCCAGAGGGTCAGCGGTGACAATCATGATACCCTTTTGGGGATATTGGCCTCTGGACATCTGATGAGACGATGGAAATGAATTTGAAAACAGAAGCTCAGTCAATTTGCACTGCCGGTAAGGAACGAGAGCAGTCTTTGTAGGTTAGCAGCTGCCAAAAAAAAGCACATCGGCGATGAGTAGAACACGTACCTTCATTCCATCCTGTATGTTGCTTTGCATCTGCAGGCATTGGCCGAGATACATCAAGCTTTCGTTGATTTTACCGGCTTCAGCGAGTGTGGCACCAGCTGTCTTTGCCGTTCTCGCGCGCTCGGAGCCTAGTTAATTAGTAGCTGCCCTACAGTAAGGATGTAACTAGCTTACCAGCAAGATCCACAACAGTGAGGGCGTTTCCAGCCCAGTTGTGTTCACCAGTTCGCTTTGAGTATGTCCGCTTCTTGACTTCCAGGGAAAAGAAGCCATGACTTCGAGAGCTAACGCTATTCATTCCAGTACCAGTCACCTTGCGTTCGGTTAAGCCAACGTCCAAAATGGCCAAAGCTTCCTCATAGCTACTACAAGCAATTTTGCGTAGTCCGGCAACAAGTTTTCGATCTGGTGAGCCCTCGGTGGGCTTGAAGAGCAAGGGACGTCGTCGATCCTTTTGGTTATTCCCACGGGACATTGTGCCTTGGCCTGAGACGATAGAGGGAGACAGAAGATCGAAAATCCGGTCATTGTATACCTCATACATTGACACCAGAACGACGTAGTCGGCATTTAAATCCATGTCCACAGTAAGGTGGCTCATATCGGGGAGTCTAGGAAGGGCGCATGGTCGTTCACGTATGTGACGGCGGGGGAAGTTCAAGGCAGGGGTGGGTTCCTTAAAGACATAAAGTCGAGATTTAGCTGATTTGGGCTCAAATGGATTGGAGTGGGTGTAGGGGATGGGGTTAGAAAATCCCGGGGTGATCCATCCAGAGGGCTCAGTCGAGACATGGTCAAAGCCAGCTCGAGATGCATCATTGGGACTGGGCACAGAAGACAAATCCGCCTTGCGGGGGCTTCCAGGTTTAGATCTCGGCCTTGGGAGAAGTGATCCAGGGGTGCGCGGTCGCGGGGTTGGGGATCCATGGGGGGAGTTCAAGGTAAAGGGGCTTCGTACCATCAAAGGAGTATTGGCACGAGATGGGCTCATGGGTGTCTGCGCTCTCGACGTACGTCCGGTTGGCTCGCCATATACAGCTTCCAAGAATGTCTGTGCGGAGAACAATTGGGCTTCAGAAGCGTCTGCGGCAGCCAGCGAGGCAAGCATTACGGGGGTAATGCTACCATCCTCGGTCTTGATTGTGGGCTCTAGGGAGCGGAAGATAACGTCAAGTGCCATTTGGGTCATTCCTCGTTCAGTCTTGGATCCTAGAATGGTGTGGCTCTGCATATGACCAACCTATTAGCTTGGTTATCGCGGTACTACAGTATTCGGGGCCAGACCTTTCCGCTGCCTGTGACTCCCAGGGTAGCGACTAGTCCATCTCGGTTCTCCTTCAGCACTCCGCGTATGATAGGCTCCATTCCAGTGTCATGGAAGACATCTAGTTGCGAGGCAACCTCCTCGAAGACCTTTGTGAAACCAAACCTCTCGACGGCGCGCTTTCTCGTATCATTTGGTGGTTGAAGAGTAACATGTGTTGATCCCGGCAGGACGATTTCTGTTTCCTCCTGCGAAGCCTCTGGCGGCTCGACATTCAAAAAACGGTCCGATTCATTGGGCTTTTGGGCCATCGGGGGCCGTAACCGGAGATAAACTTGAAACAGCGATGTTTGGGGTTGTTTGGGCGGCATTTTGGATGTCTAGACAACACGATGGCGCGGCGACGTTGAACCTTTGAAGTTGTGGGGGAATACGCTGAGTCGTCAAACTTGGAAAGTCCAGAACATCCACAGATCAACATTGCGCTTACCGCTTTGGGTTATCGGTTACCCTGACAACACCCACATCACGTGCAACTATATAACCACCCAGGTAGTCATGTATACAGAGTAGGGAAAGAGCGAATGGGTGTGCATCTGTAGGTTAACGTTTACTATATCATCCTATAGGGCTAGAATCCAGTATGTCTAGGTATAAAGGTTCGATGCTGCCTGCTCAGTACGAGCGTAAATTATCACACGACCTCGAAGACACGATCTTTTCTTCGAGTGGATTCTACGAGAATCAGTTATATGTTCCTCGGTCTTCTCCCCGGCTATGTCCTCGTGTTAAAAGAAAGGGAAAGAAAGGTGTTGTCCACCATTCGCTACAAGTTCTTCATACCCCGTCCAAGACTTGTATGTGTGTGCGTATGCCTAAAGGGATAACCCATGCAAAGCAAGCGAAAACGAGTTACTAAGATTGGATTAGCGTGATAAGAAGGTTGGCGAATCACAAGTCAAGGATCCGGGGCAGTGAGATTCCCCGAGGGGGCAGGTCGTATTAGGAGCGGGTCGGCAGAGGGCGAAGGCAAATACGAGGTCGGTTTAGACCTTAGCGTCGATCCACTATCACTCACTATCACTGTTATTTGTGGATCCAAGCAAATCGAGGAACCATGTAGCCAAAATAGAGGGACCATGAGGCGTTGGAAGTTAGAGGGAAAATACGAAATTACCCAAAGTGAACACTGTCTAGGTCATAAGGAACTGGGAAGTCAACTAGTTTCGCACGAAAAGCACCGCGCAAATTTTGTATATATATATATCTTTCTAACGTCCGCTAATCTACTCAACTGGTTTAAGCCAAATACTCATACTATCCAACTTGCCATCACATCAACTACGCAGTACTTTTACATAACCTCGATTCCTCGCACTAGGAAATATATATTTGGTGGATCTACAACAGCCATGCTCGAGGCAAGGTCATCATATCGTAAGTCGCCTACTAAGTCAATCGTGATCAATAGTTTATCTGACAAAGCAAAGAGGAGGGAAGCTTGTGGTTCTATGCGCCAAACAAAGGCGCTGCAATTGCTTTTGCGATTCTCTTCGCCATATCTGGCGGCATCCATGGATATCAATGCTTGTATGTAACCCTTTCCAACTATGAACCCTCGTATTAACCAGATATCCCAGCAAATATAATTCCTGGAAAGTTACCGGCCTTCTTCCATGGTCTGCCGTTCTATTCACGGCAGGTTTCATCATGCGAACTATTGGAGCGTTTGGGCAGTGGGGAAATATAGGCATCTATATCGCAAGCACCGTGCTTCTCCTCGTCGGACCGTAAGGAATATTTATCCCATCACGAGATACGCTACTGACAACCGATCTTCAATTATTCTAGACCAGTATATGAGGGTGCTAACTTCTTCATTTTGGGTCGTATGCTCTACTACATCCCGTACCACTCCCCCATCCACCCTGGCCGCGTAGCTACGACCTTCGTCGCCTTGGGTGTGACCATTGAGATCATTACCGCCAACGGAGCGGCCCGGATCGCAAACACTAGTGGCAACTCGCAAAACACCGGCAAGGCAATGCTGAAGGCGGCGCTTATCATGCAGATCGCTCTAATGATAGGCTTTGTGGCTTTGGCCGGCCGATTCCACTTCAACTGTTCCCGAGGAGGCGTATTGAACCGCAAGATCAAGCATGCCCTACTGGTGTTATACTGCAGTTGTACCTTCATAACGATCCGTACCATCTATCGCACCGTGGAATACTTTTCTGCAGCGAGTCTGAATACTTACACTGACCTCGAGAATATCAGCCCTGTATTGAAACAGGAATGGTTCTTCTGGTTCTTCGAAGTTGTGTTCATGTACAGCAATACCACTTTGCTGAATGTCTTTCATCCCATGCACTGGCTTCCGCGATCAAACAAGATTTACCTCGCTGAAGATGGTGTCACGGAGATTGAGGGCCCTGGCTATGACGATTCCCGTCATTGGCTCCGGACCCTTGTTGATCCATTTGATATCTACGGACTCATTGTTAGCCGAGGCAAGAAAGAGAAGTATTGGGAAGCGAGTCCGACTCGGAGAGAGGAAACCACTACTAGAATCACTCAAGGGGTATGATCGCATTTTTATTCGATGTTCAGATTGTTACTCGGGTTCTTACCTTTTCTTTATCTCGTGCTCGTATAATTTGGATCTCATATACTTTGTAGAATAGCATTCACTTGAAAATCACAGATATATATATCAAACAAACAAAATCACCAATCTTCTTTTTCTTTACCCTGCTCCTCCTGGATTTCCCAACTATACCGAGCAAACTTGCTCGCCCGACGAATCCGCTCCCCATAACAGATAAACACAGGCGGGACTATACAAAACGCAGTTGCCACAGCAGCAAGCACGGACATAGCAAAATTATTTCCCAACCGATCAAACATCTGCCTGGTAAACAGTGGAAATGCACCCGACAACAACGCTCGAACGAATGCAATAGCAGCGGTAGCACTGGCCGAGTAACTCAGATAAGCATCTGAGATATACCCATACAGCACGGTATCCATTTCCGTTAACGCATAGCCCACCAGAACGAGGGAAATCGTGGGCACAATCCACGGAGTTTGGGTCTCGGGTGGAATAGTCCAGGCAAACCACCATAAACCAATCGCTAGGAATGGACCACCGAGGCCTAGTCCGACGAGCTTGTATTCTGGCTTGATAGGGCGTCCCTGTCTGCGGAAATAGTTGAGAATGTAGCTGTCTAGCACGCGGGTCAATGCGCTGAGACAACTTCCCACGCCGATAGCGATGAACATCAGTGAAGCGTCGGTTTTTGAAAATCCCATTGACTCGTAGATGGGTTGGAGGGCTTCCGTGAAAATGTAGATGAGGGACATTGCGATGGAGATCATTATTGCGATGACAAAAATGATCGGTTCTTGGAAGAAGAGCTGGGCTGGGCGAAAGAGGGCTTCTTTTACAAATGTATTGAGGTCAGGGACATGGTCGTGGTTGAGTGGCGGTGGAATTGAGTGCATAGTAGTCATATCGGAGACCCGTTTCACCTCGTAGGCAAGCAACAAGGAAGGTCGGGATTCTCGAATGAAGCAGAGGCCACCTGTGATTGCAGCAACAATGATGGCGAAGATATAAAAGTTCCATCGCCTAGGTAATTGTGAGGATTTTACATAGACCATAGTTGAGGGTTACATACCAATCAAGACCTGCAACAATATAGCTGCTCATAATGGGTCCAAGAATTAGCCCAATGTTCGAAGCAACTGTCCAATAATACATGGTCCAGATTCGAGCATGCGAGTTGAACATATCCTCGATGCTGCCGCCGATTATGGTAAAAGGGATTGCGGAAAGAAGCCCGGCAACGATGCGCATGACGATAATAACCGGCATTGAACGCACAAGACCGATAATCATACAGCAAACGGCGCTGAGCCCACTGCTCACAATGTACATGTTCTTTCGCCCAAATGTCTCCGACCATGGTGGAAATAAGATGGTGCCTGCCACCTGACCGAGAAGAAATCTGTTCAATGTCAGACATGTAAAGTAGATCAAGACCAGCTGCTCTCACAATGTGACAAATATAAAAATAGAAAGTGTTTCACTGATATTGTATTCATGTTTGGCTTGCGCTGCAGCTGCCGACTAGAAAGGACCAGAGTGTTAGGTCAGCAATATTGTAGGTCATGAATAGCTGTATACACTCACACCTGCTGTGCTGGATGCTGTTCTGCAAGTATTGTTAGCCTGTTGACCAAACAACGTTGGATTTAGCCCGGACACACATAAAAAGATCAAAGAGACAGATAAGGGCAACATCGTAAGTCTTTCGTAGGCTAGACCAATTTCGAGGATGTCTTGGGTGATCTCGCAACCATCGCACGTATTTCCCATCCGGGGTAAGCTCAAGAAAATGGTCATGCAGGAGCTCAATGGCTGAAGTTTCCGGCTCGCCTGTCGGTAAGGTCGATTCTGAGGAGATAGACTGCAGCATATTGAGCAACCGGGGAGCAAATCAGGTAGAAATAATCATGAAGGATAGTTGAATGAGTCTCCCCTATCTGTAATACATCAGTCTTGGATGAAACTGATCTCTGGAGTGGGATTCGAGCTTTTATCATCTCCGCAATGTTCCTGCTCGGACATTTTTAATGTAAACCTTGCCCCGAGGAATGGGCACCACCCCTTGCGATCTACACAGTGGAGTTTTTGGAGCCCAGTCCGATAGATACACACGCGTCGGCCACCTAAAATCACCTCAGGAATTTTGCCTATAATCTATCAAATTCCCATCCGCTGATAGGTTGAGTTAGCTGAGGCGTGGTAGATAGTAAGTCAAGCTTCGTGTTTTGAAATCAAGTCTATACCGCGGAACAGCACTACTATATATCTGATTGGCTGTTATATAGGGCGGAGAATGATCACAATTTTAGCCATGAGACATAGTCTAGTGACTTAATTTCCAGGGATAGCTATTTCCAACATTCCTCATGATGATTTCTCCGTGCGCCTTAAAGTTGAAAATCTTGGGACAGTCAGAGATCAAAGAGTACCTAGGTAAGACAAAGACCTGCTTACTTATGATGTCAAGTTATGTAACTATTGCCTTCCATGTATAACAAGTGAGCTGTGACCGTGATTCCGAAAAAGGAACAAACTTTGATCAATGATGTCCAGGGACGTCCGGGGGGATGGAACATGACCCGCCCTTGGATAGCCTGCGAGAGCCTATAGTTTGTATACCTTTGCTTAAATTCTAACATAACAAACATCATATTTTAGTGACAAGGAACTCAAAGCTATAGAGTGCGAGAAACAGGCATATTTTGAATATCATTAGCTGTATGTACATGGGTATACACTGAAACAGATATAGCGTACTAGCAGTATCCACACTAAGTAAGCCCACACTAAGTAAGCCAATAGCCTTTTGTAGGATATTGCAACATTTCAGTCCAATGTTAACTTTGAAGTTACCAGCAAGCTTTTGAGTATATTCATCGACCCACGAAGAGCCCTGAAGAGAGCACGCATATCCCGCTATTGCTCTGATATGGTCAGCTCAACTTGATATTATACCTAGTTATGCACATCTCTCTGTAGGGTAGCACATGTTCTCCCATACATGCAAAAAAACCCAAATCCAATAAGATCTCTGTTGCATCCGAAGGGAGTCCAAGGGTATTCTGGAAGATTTTCCTGACATAGAAGTAGCTTCTAAGATAGCTTGATTATAGAAGGGTTCAATTTATAGACCAGCTGAAATTTGATGTATGAACTCACATGTGGTACTACAATATAGTTACAGGGTGGTCGTAGGTGGTTATACCTGCAAGGCGGAAAGCCAGTGGATCTGCGCCAAGGCGATCTCCGACGAGGCCACCTCTCCGCACCCTCTAGCTCTATCAAAACACAACCTAACCAGCCAAGTTAGCTGAACATAATAGGTATCGTCTTCATCTACCACTCTGCAAGATAAAAAAAAAACCGTCAGAAGTATTCCTGACCAAGAACAGTCACTATTAGAGCGACCTACCCCAACCCTCCCGTCTATCCGTTGATCGCGAACCGCCCACCATGCTATCCTCCCTCTCCTCCAGTATCACAAATGCTCGACAATCAATTGCACAAGTGCTGAATTTTGCACTGGTTCTTTCCACGGCTTTTATGCTGTGGAAAGGCCTCTCGGTCGTGTCCGCATCAAGCTCTCCAATAGTTGTGGTCCTATCCGGTAAACAAAGCTATTTCACGATGGTCTGAACACAGCTCACATTCCCTTTCCACAGGATCAATGGAGCCCGCATTTCAGCGTGGTGACCTGCTCTTTCTCTGGAACCGAGGCACGAGGGCGGAGATCGGAGAAGTTCTCGTTTATAATGTTCGAGGAAAGTCTATCCCGATTGTCCACAGGGTTGTTCGCACCTTCCCTGAGGTAGAACCCGTGGGCGCAAAGAAGGTGAAAGAAATTACGGTGTATGTCCTCGTCTATTACCCGGCAATTTTGCTTGCGACTGCTTTTGTGCTAACGAATTTCTAGGGACACAACGCCTGACACGCATATGCTTCTCACCAAGGTAGGTGGCCTAAAAACTTGACTGGCCTAGGGAATTTCTAACAGCTCGCTAGGGTGACAACAATTCGGCGGACGATACCGAGCTGTACGCTGAAGGTAAGCGATACGAAAAAGTTGAAGCGAGGCCACTTCCGAAGGTTACTGACAAGGTTAGGCCAGGATTATCTCGACCGGGCGGAGGATATCGTTGGCAGTGTTCGTGGCTACATCCCCATGGTTGGATACGTTACTATCATGCTCAGCGAGCACCCCTGGCTCAAGACAGTGATGCTTGGACTGATGGGACTGATGGTCATGATTCAGAGAGAGTAATTGGCTCAAATATACATTGGGTAATGGTAGAAAAGGAACCAAATGCATTAAATATTACAGCAGGGAGCATCAATGGATACATATATGTACTGAAAGTATCAATTATAGTGTTCGTTGTCATGATGTACATCGATAGAGCGGCGGACATATCAAACTTCTCCACTGACGTCTTTTCCCGCGCACCCCACTCGGAGCTTCTAGCTTCGCCGAAACAGCCCCCTTTGTTCTTCTGGCATCTTTCGCACATAGCGTCTTTTTCCATATTAATCAATAAATCTCTATTTGTTCGTTGCTTCGACCTCTTCGAGCGCGTCTTGCATTCACGCGTCTCCCTGCATCCTTCCTCAACCTCCCCGCTCTTCTTATCGCCCCGCCAAATCCACAACTGACTACCACAATGGGCAGCATCAAGCGTATATCCAAGGTAAGTGCCTATACTTTCACATGATCATCATTATCTGTTAGTGTACTGACCATCTATTCCAACTACAGGAGCTGGCCGAGCTCACCGAATCCCCTCCGGAAGGGATCACAGTTGAACTGGCCGACGAGTCGAACGTGTACGAGTGGAAGATCACCATGGAGGGGCCTGAAGGCTCACCATATCATGTATGTCAAAACATAATACATATACCCCCCCGTTACCTTCATCGTCTCCCACCAAGGTCCCCAAGGGGAGTCCCCACCCTCGCACCTCACAGTTCGAGTCCAACAAACAGCGTTTCTAACCCCTTGGCAAACAATATAGAATGGCAAGTTCCTAGTCAAGCTCTCCCTACCCACGGAATACCCCTTCAAGCCACCGACAGTCTCCTTCGCAACGAAAATCTACCACCCGAACGTAACAAACGACGAAAAAGGAAGCATGTGTCTAGGGATGCTGCGAGCCGACGAATGGAAACCCAGCTCGAAGATCGCTGCAGTCCTCCAGTTCGCCCGACAGCTACTATCTGAGCCGATGCCCGACGACGCCGTTGAGGGACGGATTGCAGAGCAGTACAAAAACGACCGGGTGCGCTACGAGGAGGTTGCGCGGGAGTGGACTCGCAAGCATGCTTCTTGATAGCGTTGCTGTACTCTGATTCGAGAATCGGCTGCTATCGCGCCTGCATGTATGGTATCTTGGATCATAGATTAAGTTGTCGTTATTTGAGAGTCACCCCGCTTACGACTGAAATGCTGTCATGTTACTCTTGTAAATTCATCAATGCGACATTTGATCATCGCTGCTGTGGTCTATATCCTTCCTGGCGGAACCTGTGTTGCTTCGGTGCAACATCAACTGAGAGTTTTATCCATTTCCCTCATGTGTGTCTGTTCTGTTTGAAGAAGGCAGTAGTCCCTGTAGATGTCAGTCTTACCTAGTGAATTCTCTTCTCGGTCCAATCAGCCTATTCATGCACGAGGACCTCGACAGGATTGATTGTCAGCTAACCTCACTACAGCAGAAACATGGCTATCAACCATCGATCTACCAGCCAATTTTCTTGCCATTGCCAAATTGCACTTCTCGCATAGATAACTTGTACAGGATCCTGATTCACTCCCAGCCCATTCCTAGGTGAGTTGGTGAGTCAAAGCAATATTTATAGTCATTACAGATATCACTGAAATGCGTTGGTGAAATCTTCATTTGGAGAATCGATTTGGTATTCGTATGAACATTCGAGCCTTCATTGGTGGTGCAAGCATTCGAGAATCGCAACAGGATTCAATGAGATACGGACAAGCAAGCACACATGGTGTCAAACCACAGCTTCCCGAGGTCTCTAGCAGAACAAGCCAGTCAGTAACAATCCACAGAGCTAATTCTCTCTGTATCTAACGACATACCAGTATTTCAGTGCCAATCCTTATAGCCCAAGATCATTCAGAGCCGAGCGATGAGCTTTCACAAAGAGCTGTCTGATACTTTCCGGAAGCTGTCTGAGACGCTCCAGAATGCTCCGCTCCAAATATTCCTCTTTTTCCCTAGCTTGTGCCCAGGACTCGAGGTGGAGATTGAGCATAGTCTTGGTGGATATCACATCAGGAATTGGGATCGCTCCAGTTGCCATCATCACCAGGTTTCTGAATCCCACGGTTTGATTGTAGAGTTTCATCGACGCCTCAAGGTGAATTAGCTCTTGCAGCTCGTTCTCGAGGTCCAGGAACTATTATGATAATGGGTCCGTTAATAGGGTGTCATATGTTTGGATCTCGTTATAGGTACCGCTAGTGGTAGGACGAGAGGTAACTTGGTAGACGGCATTGTAGTTTGCGGTGCTGCCATAGTTTTCCTTTGGTGGAGACTTGTTAGTAAGATATGGTGATTGAGATTGGGAGTAACTAGAGTTCATACCGATGTTTTGGGTTGTGGGGTCGGGATGGAGGATGAGAAAGGAGGATGAAGGAGGATGAGAAGGGTGGAAGAGAAGGGTGGATGAGAAAGGACGATGAAGGAGAACGAAGGAGAACGAAGGGGAACGAAGGGGAATTAAGCTGAGATTGAGATTGAGGAGCGAGGAAAGAGACACCTCTAGCAGAACTAACCAGTTATCAACAGTCCCCATAGCTCACTCCTTCCATAGCAAACGACATACCACTATGTACCCAACCTCCCATTTCAAAGAATAACGACAACCCTTCTACTACCAGGACGAGTAATCTCCAAGTTATCAGCCGATGGTCGAAACCCATGCTCGCACAAAGTCGAGCGATTAGTCCTCACAAAGGTGCGTTTCATATGACGCGGCAGCCGATTGAAATCCGCCACGATGCTCCGGTGCAAGGATGCCACTTTCGACTTGGCCTGCAGCCAGGACCCACGGTTGAGGTTTAGTTGTGCGGCTGCCGTTGTCGAGTTGTTGATTGCCAGCATAGTTCGGTCGTAGATTCCAATTGCCGCCTTAGTGAAGACTAGTTCTTCTAGATCGCCACTGAGGTCGAGGACCTGTTATAGTGTCAAGTTGTTAGTAGAGAGGGCTATCCTTGGATTTGGTTGTATGTACCTGTTGTGGAAGTCGGGGCGACGGCATGGTGGGTTATGGTGTTAGTGTAATTTCTCTTTGATGAGAGAGAGAGAGGAGCAAGGGCTCACTTCGATATTTTGGGTTATGGAGTCGAGATGGCGAAGAATGATGGATGAGAACAGGAAGATGTTTGTGAATCAATGGGACGAGCTTTCATGCAATTCTAAGAGAGAACTAAAAGACATGAGGGGATAGAAGCTCAATGGTTTGTCCATCGAGTGAACTACTTCATGTCCTAGAGGTTGGGCTTCGGGATTGAGTTACAACGGAAGAGCTAGGAAACAAGCAAATATCAACAAGTACATTTATATTATAACAGAATCCATAGTGCAACAACCTACATATGCCTGCATATGTAATTCAAAGGTGAAGATCGAAGTATACAGTGACATCTTGGTAAGAAAGACAGAATACTATACGGTAGGAGCTAGCAACTACATCGAAGATTGGTGGGATACAATTATCAAACAGAACGTTACAGTTCATATTCCAGAGGAGCGGTCATAAGGACCGTGATATGGACATTCATTACAGCGTGTCAAAATACAACGCTACATACAACCGGGACGCCCACATCCCCAGGCACGCCCAACGCTTTTTCGGCCGTATGAAGAGAGGATATGAGGGTAATCAAAAGGGGTAAAAAAAAAGGGAATCAAAGATGCGACATCACACAGACGTCAACATTTACAGCTGACCAGCAGTGTTGAAGTCGGCAAGGGCCTCCTTGACACGCACGCTCATGGTCTTCTCACCCTCGCGAACCCAGACGCGGGGATCGAAGGCCTTCTTGTTGGGCTTATCAGCACCGTCGGGGTTACCGACCTGGGTCATGAGGTAGTCCTTCTTGTTGAGGACGAAGTCACGGACACCGGCCAGGTAGGCGAACTGCATGTCAGTGTCGACGTTGACCTTGACGACACCGTAGCTGATGGCCTCCTTGAACTCCTCCTTGGAAGAGCCGGAACCACCGTGGAAGACGAAGAAGACGGGCTTGTCGGAGGAAGAACCGGTCTGCTCCTTGACGTACTTCTGGTGCTTGGAGAGGAGCTCGGGGTGGAGCTTGACGTTACCGGGCTTGTAGACACCGTGGACGTTACCGAAGCCAGCGGCAATGGAGAAGTAGGGGCTGATGGCAGCGAGGGCGTTCTGGATGGCCAGGATGTCCTCGGGCTGGGTGTAGAGGGAGTTGTTGTCAACATCCTCGTTGTTGACACCGTCCTCCTCACCACCGGTGATACCGATCTCCTATAGAAGTGGTTAGCAGTGTATCGATAATACGAATTCTTTTGGATTGACATACCATCTCGAGCCACTGCTTCATGGGGGCAGCGCGCTTAAGGTAGGCGGCGGTGGTGTTGATGTTGTAGTCGACGGGCTCCTCGGACAGATCAATCATGTGGGAGGAGAAAAGGGGCTCGTTGTGCAGCTTGAAGTAAGCCTCATCGGCATCGAGCATACCATCGAGCCAAGGAAGGAGCTTCTTGGCGCAGTGGTCGGTGTGAAGGATGACGGGGATGTCGTAGGCGGTGGCCACGCTACGGATGTAGTGGGCAGCAGCGACGGCACCAGCAATGGAGGCCTTCTGGCCCTCGTTGCTCACACCCTTACCAGCGAAGAAAGCGGCACCACCCTGGGAGACCTGCAGGATAACGGGGCAGTTCTGGTCACGAGCAGCCTCAAGGGAAGCGACAACAGTGGAAGAGGAGGTGACGTTCTAGTGGGAAATTAGTATTAGATTCCAATTGTAAAGTTCGATTGAGATAAGAACTCACGATGGCAGGAATGGCAAAGCCGTTCTGCTTAGCGTACTCGAAGAGACGGAGGACATCGTCACCGACAATGACGCCGGACTTGCGGCTAAGTTGCTCAAGGACACCCATTATGAAGTTTGTACAAAAGGTTTGGTTTGTAGAAATCTAAAGAGAAAGAAGAAAAAGAAGGTCAGATCCAATGGTAAAGTAGTTAAATGTAGTGAAACCAAGCTCCTTACCGGGAGCTGAAAGCGGGCAGAGTTAAATAAGGAGGAGGGGCAAAAGGTAGAGGAGGGGCAAGCGTCATCGGTGAAGGAGAGACAAGGTCGACTCACCGGTGGTGGAGATTTAGTGGAACTGAAGTGAGGTCAGTGTGATTTCAAGAAAAAAAGAGGGAGAGACAGAGAGAAAAGAGATTGAGATGATTTAATATAACCTCGTTTATGTATGGCCAGTCTTGGTCTCTTCCCGACCTTCCCCGTGATAGCCCGATATTGTTGTTTCGGGAGCTATTCAGAGCTTGAGGGAAATTCTTTTTTTTATTTTTTTTTATTATTATTCTTTTTTAAAACATCTATATATCATGAGATTGAACTTCTAAGTTTGGAATGGTGACATTTAAAAACATCCTATTACAGCCAACCCCAGCTATGATAGCTATAATAGCTATATCTAGGTATAATAACTAAAGAATCACTCACCCAGATCCCAAAAAGAGTGCCCCGAGGAATCCGTATTTTGTTCGTGGCGGGGCCGAGCAGAGTTCGAGGCCATTCGCTACATTTCCATTTTCTATTACTGTATTACTTTGGGGTTCATATTGAATATTCAATCCGGTTCAAAGTGATGTATTCAGGTTGATTTTAATTGGTTTACTGAATTCATTCTCCGGTGAAGAGGTTAATACTATAAAATACTATAAAATAATGTACTACATCGTACGTTCTACATACGATTGTACATACGATGTAGACATATGTACGTATGTTGGAGGGGTAGTGCAGAAAGTCGAGTGACATCATATGTCCTGCGCCGTTTATCGGAACTTCGAAGGTTACTATTTCCCTTTTTCCCTTTTCCCTTTGGGATTGCAACTATTATTCCGACTATTTATTTAATCCTTTCTAAAATCATCTTTTAATTTGTTTCAACCCCATCTGTACAAAAGTACGGGGATATGTGTATGTACTGGACTCTAAAAAGGAAAGAAAAGAAAAAGAAAACACCTATGCTATCAACCTCCGCTCGCGTCGGGCTTCTCCAACTCGTAGAACAAGAGGTAGACCTCCCTTTGCATGCCCAGCACGTCCGAGGTCTTACACTCCTTGATCTTCTCGTCCGAAATGCGCCACCACCGATCGTTCGGTTTGCGACGGCGCCGAAGCCGCGAACTGACCCCAGTGGGGGCATCCTGGGAAGGGCGGGGTATGCTGTGGGAGAGCCGGGACGGACTCCAGCGACCCTGGTCCGTCGTCGGGCTGTTGTTATCAGATGTAGGGGACAATGTCTGTTTGGAAGAACGGGAGGTGGTACTTTGGAAAGAATGACGCGATCCAGAGGTTGTAGGCCGTGGTTGAGGAGGGGAGAGTTGGGTCGCTGAAGCTCCAGATAGCGAGGTCGACGAGCCTGCTCTTGAGATGCTTCCATCGCCATCGGCATCGGGGCTGCTACGTGGTACAATCCGAGGACTGGGCGCCGCGGAGGGGTTCTGGCTGGCAGTCCGACTCTGTGCATAGGAGCTGAAGACCTCGGGTGTCGAGAACGGAGGGTAGATATGATTCCGGCGGAATGACTCGTAGTGTCCGCTGTGGTGGCTACCTTTATGGCAGACAATCGCAAGCAGCTTGTACCATTTTTGGCTCAAGATGCTTCCCAGGGGGAGCCGCTCTGGGAACGAGACCTTGGCCGCGTTCTTGCTCGAACTGCTTTGATCAAAGATTGACCGCGACAAGTGGATGGCGATGACCTTTGGGAACGCTGTGATGCGCATATGCCGCGCAATTCTTCGCTTGGGGGCGGTCTCTGACGGAGGGAATACGATGCCCTCCAGCTCGGCCTCGGGGTCTGTCTCCAGAGCCTCACGGAGGCGGGTAATCTCTTGTTCCAACCGATCTCGATCGCCTTGTGTTCGGGCACGGGCTAGCTCGGTGGTCTTCACGTCCGCAGCATGCTGCAGGCGGCATCGGTCGCAACGGAAATCCTCGATATATTCAGTCTTGAGGAGGCCGTCGAAGCACGAGTTGAGCGTTGTCGAACTCTTCTGGGGCACCTGCAGTGTCAAGTTGACGAAAGCCGTCTGATTTGGCTTATATTGGTAATGGCAGAACTGGCACTCGATCTGCGACTCCATTTTGCCCTCGAACGGGAATCCAGACTCCTGGTCGATTTCCTTGAGTTTCGTGTCGATGATGGCAGGCAGTCCATTGGCGGATCCATCATCGATGCGCACCTCCACCTCGGACGAGCTTTCTTGTGTGCTGCCCTCTTCGCCTGCCGTGTTGGAAGCAGCTGCATCAATGGCACCCAATGCTCGTTGACGTGCGCGCGCACCAGCATGGTACTCATCGCAGAGTCGCTCGAGAACAATCTGTAAGAACTCCTGTGCGTCCTGCTGATTGCGGCTGATGCGCGTGCGAAACGCGTATTCTAGAGCCTGGATGAAATCGCGGGCTGAGATTGTTTTCTTGTAGATCGGCCGCTCATTCAACCGGTCCAGCATCTCCTTCAATGCCCGTGTGGTTATCCCCTGTTGCAACTCCCGCAATTTGTCCGACCGCGCTGGTGAAAGTTCATCCTCGCTCGGTAGGGCATGGTATATCTCCGGTCCGTCCAGCTGGCGCCGGTGCAGCTCGTGGATCAGGTAGACTCGCAGATCCCCCAACCCGGCTAACGCCTGCAGCACCGAATTGATAAAGCAGTCATTGGCTAGGTTGGACAGACCCACGATGCTCTTCTTGCGATTGCTGTCGTTTGATTCATCTCCGTCGATTGTGTAGTTCGGCCCAAAGACGTAGAACAGAGCAACGGCGGCGAGCGAGGCCCCGGCCGCATAGGCGGCGACCGTTGTCGGCTTTTCTTGCATCAAGCAATGTGGTATAGAGGAAGGGAGGTTCGGCGGTTCGGGTAGGTGTCGAAACAGGCAGACTTCAATCTCATTACCCCATCCTCGGATTAGCCCGGATGTAGGTAAGGACGTGAGATGTCAGAGAATTGATCACAAGAGAAGCCCAATGTGGGGGCCAGGGTCTTCCGAGGTTGAAGGGCTGACAGATCAATTTTGAGTGCAGAATTGAATAAGTTCGGGGAAGATGGGAGAAGGGGCGAGAGTGGAGCGTTATGCGATTTATGCGGAGAAAGAAACAATGAGCATTTTCGTCCGGAGCCCAAAATCAGGTTAGCTACAGTCAAACGGGGCAAACTCCACGATCATCCCGACTCAAAGGTGAAGGAAATGAGCACATTCCTGTCTTCGTTTTCGCGCGAGACTCTCATTTCATCCAATGAGGCATTCCTCTTAGCCCGTTGAAGTGGGTTAGACCCCCACGGACGGATTCTCCGGATATCCGTCTTACATATCCCCGCATATAAGGAGGTTGACCGCGGTTACAATGTAGTCTGGGGTAAAGTGAGCCATGTCTTGGAAGATCAGGTTTGAAATATCAGAAATGTCATGGATGTCAGAATGTCCATGTGTCGGAAATATGGGTGTAGGCCTCTCAAAAGGCAACATAAACTTTCAGACGAGTCATCTCCGCCATGCTATGTAAGAGCGATTTGCTTGAGAATGAAGGGAATGATTGGTTGAAAACACCTAGATAAGAATTATGAACAGCACTGTTTGAAATTGACTATGTATGTATGTACATATATCTTGTACACTGATAGACGCACCACAGAGCTTCCACAGCCGTTCTAGAAAGAAACAAGGAACGATTTACGATATCTTCATCATCTGTAATGTGTCTAAAATAGCAACTTTTGTAGCATTTCGTATCTGGAACTATTTCTATCAAATGTACCCAATCATGTAAATTTCTCCGCCATAAAGGCGCCTACCAGCGCAGCAGGCTTAGGCCTGAAGCGACTTAGGCAGGGTAGCAACCTTCTCATCGAAGAGCTGCTCAGCCTGCTTCCAGACCCGAGCGTTGCCCCGGTCATTAAGAGTGAGAAGACTAGGCAGAAGAGCCTCGCTGAACATCTCAGAGCTCTCACGCGGAAGGAGAGATGGGAGGTGATCGATGCTGATCACGCTGAGAGGCAGGCCCCCAGCCTCCAGGCCGGAGACGGGAACTGTGGGCTTATCAAAAGTGGTCGTAATGTCGTACAAAGGAATAGGGTTCAAGGGGTTAGAGCTTTTGAGAATTAGCTGTGCGCTCGCTAGCATGGTTCATGTCTGATAACTCACGTGTCGGCGCTGACGTCGCAGATAACAGACAGGGTTCGGTTAGGGGCAGAGAGAGACTCCACGTTCACGAAGGCTAATGCAAAAAAAAAGGATATCAGCCAATCGAGTCGAGACCAGAGGATGCATGTATAAAATTACCTGGAATCTTAGCCGAGAGGTAGATGCAGTTCACAAAGATATCCGCCTCGTGTGAGATTTCCTTGAAAGGACCACCTGTGGATGTTAATTTATGAACTCGGATTAGATTGAAGAGGCTCGAAATAGTAATTGACTCACCTCGCGCAGTCTCTGCCATATCCCACTCAATGATGTTGGACTCGGGAATACCGACATCCTTGGCCAGCTGTACGGCACCGCTGCCACAGCGTCCGAGCTGTATGATTGTTAATATGTGTATCGCTTTCCGTAGGTCTGCACAAGACTCACAGCTCCAATGACAAGGATCTTAGGCGCCTTTCCAGCGACCTTCTTGCCAGCCTCGAGTGACTCCTTAACAGACTCGACCAGACGGTCTTGGTTGGCATAGGGGACCTCACCAGGCAAGGTCTCGTTGGGGTGTGTCAATTGCCAAGCCCAGTTCTTCACAGCCAAAGCAGATCCTGTTCCACATCTTAGTATTGATTGTGTCAAATAACGAGCTTCACGTATAGATACCTGCGTAACCGGCGGACCATCCGAAAGCTAGTAAAAAAAAAAGGTTAGTCTATTGAGTCAAAAAGAGAACACTTCGGAACATGACTCTTACCAGCAACTCGGCGTCCGGAATCATCAGTCAAGAATTCCAGGTCAAGCAATGTGCCCTTTCCGCGAGGCCAACGGCTGAGAACCTTTTCCCAGCCACCCTGCTGCTTGAAGCAGTGTGCGAAAGTGACGTGGACGTGCTCCAGAGGGAAGTCATCTTCTGGCAGCTCCTTGAGACCCAGAATGACGGCATCCTTAGGGGCATCCTGAACCCAGGATCCCTCCTCGACCAGAGGCGCACCAATCTATAATAATTGATGATGCTTAGGGCGTGTTCGAGCTATATTACCGATTGAATCATACCTTGGAGAATTCCTCATCTATAGAGCGGAATCAGTCATCGAGTCCAAGAGCAAGGGATGCGGGGAGTATGGGTGATATGGGAAATTGGACGTACCGTCAAAGATGCGCTGAGTTGACCGCTCGACAGTCACATCATATCCAGCATCGATCAATGCCTTGCAGGTAGTTGGGGTCACTAGATGATGTATTAGCCAATTGCTTCCCCGCCATTGTGGGCTGAAGCTACTCACAGGCAGACCGCGCCTCAGCGGGCTTAGTCTCAGCGCGCAGCCAAATCTTTTGTCCAGCCATTTTGAAAGTAGAGAATTAGAATACGATGGAGAAGAAGGAAAAAGAAACCAAACAAATATTAATTGCTCTATCACCAATAATGACACAGACTTTCCCCTCCAGTAATAAGCGGGGATGGCAATGGTTATTCCGCTCCGAGGAATGACTCAGTCCCGATTATCGGCCACCTGAAACTCAAACCTCCGAAAGAGCCGTGGGCGTTAGGATATTATGATTTGCAAGCATAATTGGTGCTCTAAAGATAATATTGACATGGGGATAGAGTGGAGAGTGAGGAGTGATAGGGTTGTGTCAATCAGAAGTTATGGGGCATGGCAGATGCCTACTACAACATACTACCTAGTACGGTGTACAAACAGCTCCTTTTCTTAAAAAGTCATACAAGATCAAGCGTATAAGGGATGGAAATTCTGTAGTTCAAGGGTTCTTGAACTTGAAACCTTTCCCCCCAACTTGGTCAAGTAAATATATATTCTTCTTATTGCACCGCGTGTACAGCCACAACCATGAGAGGTCCCGGACAGGAATAGACACGATCCAAAGGTGGAGCAAGCGTGATGGCATGGAAGTAACACGGCAAACCTGAAAATATAGTGACTCGGCCTATTCAAGCACCCTTTGTCCGGCTGCGAGTCCGGCTACCAATACTATCTCCTGGGATAACCTTGTTCACGGCATCCTTGATCTTCTCCTTCTTGGACCGACTAGCCTTCTTCTGTGCTCCGTTTTCTGTGTTGGAAGGAGCAGCAGCGGTGCCATTGGGATCTGAGACAGGCTTCTCGTCTGTCTTCAGCTTCTTGGTATCAGGCTCATCCGACGGTTCAGGCCTTTGTTGCTCCTCGTCCTCAGCTAGGGCCGGAGTGGGCGTCACAGTCGAATCAATATCACGTTTCTCACCCGCCAGTGTCTCATCCTTGGGCCCCACTGAGATTTGCGACTGACGGGCAATGGGCACACTACCGGGAGCAGGTTCTGTGGGCTCTGTCACAGGCGGCTTGGTTTCTGGGGCGGGCTTGGGTGCCTCAAGCCCTGCCTCTGCCTTCAACTGATCGGTATCTATATCGGACTTTGTCGTTTCGGAAACAGGTGGGCTATCTGTTTGAGTAGTGTTTAATCTGTTCTGGAATGCATGCGAGTGTTCTTTGACTAGCTGGGCAGTATCCCGATCTGTTATGTCCCTTAGTCAGCATCTGGCGCGCATCTGGGCAATTTACAAGCAACGAGTTCAAGAAACACCGCCCTGCAACCATATTTGAGAAAACATTAGGCCGCTTAGGCCAATTATTCCTTGGATTGTGTAGTAGTGCATGTGCGGATAAACCACGTACCTGAAGCTGCACTCTGCACGGGGGCTGAAGAAGACGCCATTGTGGATCGATGATGTCAGACGCCGGGACAGTGTGTTGTAAATTGGTAAAGATTGAGTGGAAGGGTATTTGCAGAAGCAATGCGATTGCAATTCTTGCTCAGGTGAGTTTGTACGAGGGAAAAAGAAACAAAGAGAAGTCGGTTATTTGGGGGAGTATGAGGTGAGGTCGCGCGGTGACGTAGTTGAGAGCACTGGAGAAGCTGCCCCCGGCTGATTCGCCGCTCCAGCCCTCTACCTCTCCACGGCATTCTGTCGCACAGCCTCACCATCTCCAGAATTATAATTGCCACGCAATGTTCTCCACAAGAGGTAGCTGTGGAAATCACAGGTTTGTTAAAGGTTAGCACTCGACCACAAAAGGCTGTAAATCTTGTCATCAGTTAGGAAGTCGTGTAGAGATGTTTAGGTTATGCTCTTCATTGAGCCCAAATGGCTTGTCTAGGAAACTGGCTGAGCCACTATTGACAATGGGTGTTATATATCAGAAGAAAGGAGGGCTTTCGTATATTTAGTATAACGAAGAGGCAAGTTTGAAAATAATGCATAGTGTTCAGGTACCTCCAATGCTGGTTTACCTGAGTCTTTCTTGCAACTCAAATCCTCCATACAACTCGACAAGGAATGTATGCACGACCGCCAAGAATCAAAAAGACGAGGCTCAAACCTGGGGTGAAGTAGCGGCAGTGGATTTCTTTGTGCGATGGTTGGGAAAGTGAAGGCTTCTCGAACAGCCAGGCTGAAGTGGTTTCAATTGTGTAATAGTACACAAATGAATCCAGAGGGGAATTGTATCCTGGCAGTATGCCGGCATGACTGCAGTGATCTTGCCTATGATCGCCTCTTATGGTATAAACATAGAGAAACGTGTATGCCTCATGAGTGTTCGTGTTGGCTTAGATGCTCTTAAAACACCCTAGCTAGGGGTGAGAGTAAAGTGGTTGTGCAATAAGTTTGGGACCACAGAATCATGTAAAACTCCAATTCAAACGACCGAGATGTTCCTCTTCAGACGATGTATGTGACTTCTCATCGACTGGAGCTGCTGGCTGTTCGGGCAGCAGTTCTGAAATATGTTCCTCCAGCCGGGAGATATCACGGAACCTCTTCCGGTCAATGAGGATGCGGAGAGCCTCCGAACCAATCTCGAAGAAAGCATCGCGCCTAATTTCATTCCAAGCCTGGAATTTGCTTGGTGAGAGGTTCGCCACGAATTGGAGGAATGGGCGTGGATCAGGATTTGTTGGGTGACAGACAGCCACAGATGCTACCAGCAAGGAGCGAGGAGACAGTATAGAAACCGTATCCTTGAACTGGTCGTACACTAACGTTGATACCTGCTCACCCGATGGTTTGTGCTCCATGGCCATACGGCTTAGGTGAGCACCAGCAGCTAGGAGCATCGGTTTCCTTGACTTATGGGAAGAAGCACTTTGGAAATGCATCTGGCATACACTCAGGTAATGTGCCATCGCTGAGCCAAAGCCATTTCCAAAGCAGGCCTCTGCATCTATAAAATCAACAAGGAGATGATTGAAGGTCTGCCGCGCGAGCCCTTCAGTCATCCGGCCATTCTGACTACCTAGATCATGGCTCATGAGCATTTGCAACCACTGCATGATGGTACTGTGCAATCCCTCTGCCACCATGAACTTGGTCAATGATGTAGTCACTGAACGCAAACGTAGAAGCATTTGCCTCGATGTGCCATCTGATGCCCAATACCAATCAACGATCCTCGATGCCACCCGAGATGTATTCATATCGGCCGGAGATCTGGAAAGGAGAAGTTGAGACTTCAGACAATCATTGATTGTGAGTGGAGTGACTGAGCCAGCTGCAGCCATTTGATCAAATACCGCCATGGGTTCTTCGGCTAGTCGTCGCTGGCCCTCGATGCTTTGCAATGTAGTGGGTTCCTGTGAGATGGGTCTGGTTGGAATGATACGGAAAAGAGGGTTATCAAGAATGTTCTGCAAATGCTGATCGGTTGCATGCGCTGATGATTCCGGGTTGGCGAGAGGTCGGCCATGATTGTTGCCTGATGCGGGATAAGCCCCATCTAGTTGGCGACGAAAGGAAGATGTCAGGGCATTTAGCAGTTGCTGAGACTCTCGTGGAGTACGAGGTAAGGGTTGATGGATTTTGGGCCAGGACTTGAACTGAAAAATGGATGTACCCTTCATGATGATGAGAGTTATAAAGTTTTTGGGTACCTATGTCGGGTATGTTAGATGATGCATCGAGGTTAAAGAGGGAGGATCGACGAGGGCGGTGAAACAAGCCTTGTCTGGTCTCTCTCTCCCTGCCAAAGGGCGAAAAAAGGTGAATGACGAGTAGAAGAAACCAAAAAAAACCACACTGACATAAAAAACTATTTACCAAAAATTTATTCCCATTCAATTAGTAGAATATAATTAAATATCTAAATCTAGAAATATAGCCCAATATAATTATTTTAAATAAAAAATACCTTAAAGATTGTAAAAAGACTTAAGTAGAGATCCCTTTGTTACTGTAAATTCCCCCAGCATCCAATAAGCGCCACTCGCTAAAAGCCAGGCAACGCCAAGACTTGAAGGGAAGCAACTCAGATCCCGTTAGCTTTTGATCCTTTCTTCAATCTTGTCATCTCCTAACGCATTCTCTCTCTCCCCCCAATTAATCTCTTTGATTTTACCTCTTCTTTTCGTCTCTTCTGGCCCCCGTGCCTGTGGTTCTGGTGCTGTTCCTCTTCTGCGAGGGTGCTCCATTTCAATAGCCTTTCCTTGCGAATCGTGACCTCCTTCCTCCCTCAATACTTCTCCATCTCACACATCTTCATCAATCAACATGTCCGATATTCAGAACCGATCCTCCGCCTCGCGGGGTAGAGTATCCGCCCGTGGTGGCCGTGGCGGTTTCAGCTCCAGAGGTGGTCGTGGTGGAAACAGATCTGCAAATGACAACTCAGACATCTCATCCTTTGAGGAGGGTGAAATTGGACAGATGAAGAAGAAGTACTCCGACACTCTCCCAACCCTTAAGGAAATGTTCCCAGACTGGAAGGACGAAGATCTGGTGTTCGCACTGGAAGACTCGAACGGCGAGCTCTTGGAGGCAATTGAGCGCATCAGTGAAGGTCGAGTTCCCGTCAACCCCAATCCTCCCGACTCGAAATCAATCGAATCTTGTGATTCGAGGACCGTGACTGACTGGCTTTGCAGGTAATGTATCTCAGTGGGGTGAGGTCAAGAAGAAGACCACAGACCGGACTCGCCCTAAGCCCAAGGAGGCCCCGAGTGCCTCGACCGAGACAACTGCAGCTTCCGCTCGTGGAACCCGTGGTCGCGGTGGATTAGAGGGTCGTGGACGTGTTCGCGCAGACCGGGGCCGTGGCGGTCGCGGAGGTCGTGCAGGAGCCGCTACAAATGGAACTCGCGCAGTGTCCACTGCTGTAGAGACTCCGGCGCCTACTGCTATTCCTGCTGTCACATCGGAGTGGGCTGCGCCCAAGGCAGAGGAGACCGTTGCAGAGCCTTCAGCCGAGGGCGAATGGGAGTCGACCGAGGCTAAGAGCAGTGTGATTCCTGAGGGCACAAAGAAGGGGTGGGCGAGTCTTTTCGCCAAACCACCCGCTCCTCCGGTGCAAAAGAAGCCTCAAGCCGCTCCTCCTGTTCCCGTTGTCGAGAAGCCCGCCGAACCTGTGGCCGAACCATCTCCCCCCGCCCCCGCTCCTGAACCTGTGACTGCGCCCGCTGCCTCCCAGAAGACACCCATCGCCAAGCCCACCCACCCCGTGATCCCTGCCATTCCGACCACCGCTGTTAACCCTCCCAAGGGCGATTTGACCGAGACGAACCTCGAACAAATTCCCGATGTATCCGCTCCCGCTCCCACCGCCACCGCCGCAAGCACCATTGGAAGTGGTATCGACCCCGCGGCCGCGGCCGCTGCTGCTACTACTCCCTCCCGCTTCCCTTCGTCTGCCTACCCTCCCAGCGCTACCAAGCAGGGCCGTACCCCAGGTCTTCAACGCCGTGTGATGGAACAGCAGCAGGCTGTGGTCATGCCCGGCAACCACGCAGTGGACCGTGCTGCGGTTCAATTCGGCAGCATGGGACTGAACGGTGATGCTATTGATATCGATGAGAACCGCGAGGAGGCCGAGACCCGCGCTCAGCCCCCGCAGCACTCCCCTGTTGCTCCCCGTGCCTCTCTTCCACCCGCGACCCAGGCACCCCACTCAATGGAGACTGGTGCCGCTGGACGTCCAGCTCCTGGTTTGCCTCCGGTCCCCCAGGGCGCTTCTGCCGACTCCTTCACCGACTTCGCTCGTTACTCTGAGCCCCAGCAGAAGCCATTCGATCCGTTCACCCAGCAGGTGAGCCAGCCGCAGCCACAGATCCCAGAGCCGTTTGCCAACCAGGCCCCTGCTCAGCCCGCTGCCACCACCGGCAGCGAGTACTCTCCTTTCTACGCTGCTGAGCAGCAGCAGCGTTTCCCCTACTACTCCTATGGCTCTTACGGCCAGTCCCAGGATACCCCCGCCGGTCCTCGCGCCGCAGCTGGGTTTGGTGTCTCTGGTGCCGAGGCCCAGGCTCAGGTTCCCACCACGCAGCCCCCCAACCGCTACGGCCCTATTGACGCCACTAACAGCGGACACAACACTCCCAACCCCACCGTCCCCGGTGCCACTCAGCAGACTCCCGCTGCTCAGCATATGCCTGGCCAAACTGCCCAGCAGCACGCATATGGCTACCAATACCCTAACTACTACAACAACCCCCACTACGCTTCCTACATGAACCAGATGGGCCAGCAGCAGCAACAGCAGCAGCAGCAGTACGGTGGCGGTAACCGCCCGAGATACGATGATGCTCGCCGGTATGAGGATCACTACATGCAGCAGCAACAGCAGCAGCACAACCAGCAATACGGCTATGGTAGCCAGTATGGTCCCTACGCCGGTAAGGGTGGCATGTACGGCCAGCCCCACGGTGCTTTCTCCTATGACCAGCAATCATCTTCCCCCGCAAACACTGGTAGCTTCAGCCAGGCCATGCCCAGCCGCGACTCTGTTTACGGCCGGACTGGATCTGCGCAGCAGTCCGACAACCAGTCTGCTACCGGCGCCAACGCATTTGGCACCGGAATGTCCGATGTTTTCAGCCGTTCCCAGGGCAGCTTTGGCCAAAACCCTCCCATCGCTGGACAGCCCCCCGTTGCCGCTGATGAGACCAAGGGCTTCGAAGCCCCTAAGGCTGGCGGTCCTAGCCCCTCCCTCGCCCAGAACCGCCCGGGATCCGCTACCAACAGCGTCCCCGGTCAGCCCCAGGCACAGACTGGTCTCCCCCCACTTCAGGGTCAGCAGGGTCAGCAGTCCTTCGGTAGCTACCCTCAGCTGAACCCCCAGTACGGTGGACTTGGAGGACTCGGTCACCAGGGCGCGGCCACCCAGGCTCACCAGGCCTCTGGCTACGGTAACAACTACGGTGGAAGCTTCGGTACCTACTATGGAAACTCTAACCGTGGCGGCTGGGGTGGCAACTACGGTCACTAAAAAGACAAACGAAACGAAGGGGAGACATAATGACCCACCAAACACATATGGCGTTGCATTTACGGATGATTTGAAAAGGGGGTTGGTTTTTTTTGTCCACTTCACAGGGAAAGAAACCTCGTGTCTTGTCAAAACGACAGACATAGCCCAGGCATCTCTTCGTCTTTCTCTCCTCAACATCTGTGTAATCTCTACTTCTCTTTTTTTTGGGGAGCTTGGCTGGTTTTTTTTTTTACTTTGGGGGATTGTCTTCTTGATGTTTGTTTGTTTTCTTTCTTGTTTCCTTGCCTTTCCTCTCAGCCGTCTTGCTCTTCTTTGCTACCACTGCTCCCATCTGATGCGGTCTCTGTATTAAATTCACCAATTCCTCTCTAGGTTTCTCTGTTTTTCTTTTTGTTTTCTCGCTATAACCTAGTCGGTGTCTATTCGGGTCCGGTGTGTCACTTGTTTCCGCGGACGGTTTTCCAGTTTTTTTTTTTACTACCTACTTCTCTCTTCTGTTGTTCTGTCTTTGTGCCTCCTCGCCATGTGCAATATCGGTCGATGATTATGATGTATGGCTGAATGGGTCTGGTAGAGGTAGATCCAATGCTCAGTTGCGTTCTGGGCTAAAAGTGTCATGAATTATGTATGTCCTGTACGATCCAGTATGGTGCCTAAATATGGAGACTGTTCTAGTATTGTGTGTACACCTTGGCATTCTAACTCTTGTAGTTAGAAGAGAGTATTAGACATTCGACATTCACGCCGCATTCAGCTTCTACATGTACTTCCATTAAGATCAATATGTAAACCACCAATATAATTGAAGATACCATATCATTAGATGGAAAGGGTGAGCCGCCAAGTCCAAGCATATAAGCAAGTGCATGGCTTCGGCTTCAACCTGGACTGGGAACTATATACAATCGAAATGCAAGATGACACAGTGCAGAATAGGAATCCAAAAGTCAAATCTATATGGTGCAAGCAAGGCCCCAAGACAAATTCAGATGAGCCAAAGAAAATTATCCAAGCCCGCAGGTAATCTACTCAGTGAGGCCGAGACCCTCGCCGCCAACCTTGTGGTAAGGCGGCTTAGCGCCAGCAGCTTTCTGAGCATCGAAGCGCCAGATACCGCCAGTCTTATCGGTCTCGAAAGCAAGATCGGCCGATTTAGCAAGACGCTGGATCTGGGCATCGTCGGCACTCTCCTCAATACGGTTGAAGAAGCGGCGCTCCCACTCGTGGCCTCCCTCCTTCTCAAGGCGGCGCTGTTCGCGCTGAGCAGTCTCAATGCGCGACTTGTATCCGGAAACGGCATCCATATCTCCCTTCTGGATGCTGGCGGCTACATCGCCCCAGGCACGTCGGCTCTCGTACAGATCCTGTTGCTCAAGGGGAGCCAGGGCGAGCGGAGTGACGGGGTTCTCCTTGGAGTTCCACGAGTCGACGACCTCCTTGGTGCGGGCGTCCTTGATAGAGAACTTGTCCGACCATTGGCCCTCTACCGTGTAAAGGGGCTTCTTCTCACCCTCGCTCTCCTTGAACAGGCTCGCGGTGAAGGTGTTCTTCTTGCCGCTCAGCCAGCCCTTGCCGGAATAGTCGATCTTGGCGACATAGCCAGTGCTGCTGACGATCTTGGTTGACTTCTCCAGTTCGACGAAGGGTGAGCCGTAGATCAGCGACTCGATGTGTAGGTTGGGTAGCGTGATCAGGTATTGCTCCTTCTCGTCGGATCCGGGAGGGGTGATGGTGTACAATGCATGGCCGATCTGCTTTACGAGGATAGTGCTAGAGAAAGAGGCCTTCTGTGCGTTGTATCCTTGCAGCTGTGGTTGTATTGTCAGTTATTGGCACCTCTCAATTACCTGGAACAATATTTATCCACTCACCTCAACACCGTTCTTCTCATTGCGGATTGCGTAGGCTGTGGCCGGAGGGTGGTGGCTATGATTCAATCAGTGGGTTGTAGTTCCAAACAGCAGTAGTCTCGCATACCTGACTTGCTCACTGACCAAGGCAGTCTCCCCCACTTCAGCGTCACCCGCCCATTTACCGATAAACAGCTCTCCCAGGAACGGGTTCAAAGGCTTCTTTTCACTGCCGAGCTTCTCGCTACGGCTGCAGTATTGCTGGTGCAGTGTGCTGAGGAACCACTTGAGAACCAGGAGCGCACGCTTCGCGGGGTCGGCCTCCTTGGCTGGAGCCACGAAGACGGCAGGGTGTTCGGCCCAGTAGGCGGAGTATTCGGTGAGGGAGGTAGTAGACAGGATAAAGGGAGGAGCAGTCAACGAGGATAGATCACCGTTAAAGGAGGCGATCGACTAGAAATTTGTTAGCCCAGTATCCTCAAACACATGAGCCTGCATGCCTTTAGGAAACTTGTCCATGAGCCTTTGCTATTGGGGGGAACCTGGCTCTGAGGGGACATATTTAATAAGAATGAATTCTTAAGCTATCAAATTGGACTCGAAATCTCCAAGAAAAAAAAAGACAAGGAGTGTGGGGAGAGGTGGAGGGATGAAGTTGGTCGTTGGCGGTCAGAAGCGGATAACGTCATGGCAGGGGCTGTGTCTTTTGTGAACAGCCACAACACCGAATTGGGTAGTTTTCCAGATGCTCCTTTGGAATGAGATTCATTGTTAGATGATGCATACATATATATACTGACATGAAATATGGGAAAGATTCTTTAGTGACCATCTCTCCCTAGGGCCAATGCTAGGCTATAAGATGGGAAGTCTAGACTTGAAAACTGCTAGCATTCTTCTCAAAGGCATAATTCTCCGAATTATAAGATTCTGAAAGGTTGAGGTACGTTTTCGTTCATTTTCCATATGTGCGGGAGTACTCCGCATATACTTCGTACGGAGTAACCGTATCTCCCTCACAGACCTACCCTCGGTAGCCCCGGATTCTTTTCCGCTCCTCTGCCCTACTCGGCAACCCCTACCGGTCTTCTGCCCGAATCACATTGGTCCGTCGCCTCTGGATTGGGCAGGATAGACCCTGAGAGATGATAGCAAGCCCTCTGTTCGGGGGGCTGCTGGCCTCTAGAACGCTACGTCGGAAGCAAGCCGCCGATCCTCCCAGACGATAGGGAAAAGAGGCATTGAAATTTTCTCTTTTATGACTCACGCTTTAAGTCTATGTATCTCATTGCTGTTGACTTGATTAGACTCAATCCATTTACTTCAATTTCCTCGCTTTTGATTACAATTGAAGACCTTTCTGCGCATCTACGCATATATCCGACGAGCATGATCTCGGAAAGAAGCCGAATTTAAGAAAGATCGCAGAGATTTCTTTTTCGTATTTTACATTTGCCCTACGCGAGAGATCTTATTTACCACGAGCTAGAAGGCACTAGCCCTTGATTCCAACCATGTCTCCAACTACCTCGAAGGCTTCCAGCGAGGAGAGACGATCTCAGTCCTCGGTGGATGAATCCGAAATCCAGAGAGCTCAATCCCGGCGTTCACAACGAGAAGGAGCTGCGAATAGTCTTGACCACGTCCGGAGCCATGTTTCGCATCATGACATGGTTGCCAATGATGACTTCCAAGAGGTCGATGCGGAACAATATCTACGCTTTTCACCAGCCCGCAAAATGGTTATCGTTGGTGTCTTGTCGTTCTGCTCTTTCCTGGCGCCTATCTCCTCCACCTCTATATTAGCTGCTATACCTGAAGTGGCAAAGACCTATAACACCACAGGAAGTGTGATAAACGCGAGCAATGCGCTATATATGGCATTCATGGGCATCGCGGCTCCCTTCTGGGGGCCCTTTAGTCAGGTCTGGGGGCGACGTCCGGTGGGTAACGAGCAAATGTTTATTTTGAAGTAACAAGCTAATTGGGAGTAGGTCTTCCTTGTGAGCGCGTTCTTGTTCTTTGCGTTTAGCATCGGCACGGCTCTAGCACCCAACCTCCCAGCATATTATATTTTCCGCATCTTGACTGCATTTCAAGGAACATCCTTCCTGGTTGTTGGGAGTTCGGCATTGGGTGATGTATACGAGCCTCGAGCACGGGCAACAGCATTGGGGTGGTTTTTGTCAGGAACCCTAATTGGGCCAGCCTTTGGACCATTCATTGGCGTACGTCTACTCTATAAATCCAGCCCTCAGACAACCTGCTGACTTACGAATATAGGGTGTGATTGTTACCTTCCGCTCATGGCGAGTGATCTTCTGGCTCCAGGCAGCTCTTGGAGGCTGTGGCACGCTCCTCGTCTTCTTCTTCTTCCCCGAAACCTACCCGCATCTGACTAAAGGCGAAATAGCCGACAAGACGACGTGGCAAAAGACCAAATACCTTTGGCACCGCATCTCTCCCCTCCAAGTTGCTATTATGCTATTTAAATACCCCAACCTCTTCTGCACGGGTCTCGCTGCCGGCGCTCTCGTCTGGAACCAGTACTCTCTCCTGACTCCGATTCGATACGTACTCAACCCACGCTTCCATCTCACCAGCCCTATCCAGACCGGGTTGTTCTACATCGCGCCAGGCTGTGGGTATCTCGTTGGCACACTCATGGGTGGGAGGTGGGCAGACCATACTGTGAAGAAATGGATCATCAAGCGCGGTGGTGTCCGAGTCCCCGAAGACAGACTAAAGTCTTGTCTCATATTTTTGGGTGGTGTCATCCCCGGCTGTATCCTGATATACGGTTGGACGGTCGACAAGGCAGTTGGTGGAATTCCAGTCCCCGTCCTTGCGATGTTCTTCCAAGGTGTGGCGCAGCTGTTCTGCTTCCCTAGTCTTAATACCTACAGCCTGGATGTTATGCAGTCGAGCGGCCGGAGTGCCGAAGTCGTTGCCGGTAGCTATTTGGTACGGTACGTGTTCGGTGCTCTGGGGTCTGGACTTGTTCTTCCGGCGGTGGAGAGTATGGGAGTGGGGTGGTTTAGTACCATCAGCGCCCTGTTTTTGGTTGTGTCTGGGGTCGGTGTATGGCTCACGACTGTTTTCGGCGATCAATGGCGGGATAAAGTCGACAAGAAGAACCAACGGAAGGCTGTGGATAACACCGAAAAGGTACAGGAGGACGCAGCAAAGGCTGAGGCTTGAATGTTCAATTTGGGAATATCTCAGTGGGGGAGTTTTTGTAAAGCTTAATGATAGAATGCTGTTATGATAAAAATAAACCAAAAGAGAGGTACAGAATAGTAACCCAAGCGTTCCCAAAATATATATACGTTTAGTCACTCACCAAAGTGGCCGCGCGCTCATTTTGTACTTCGAGGACATCTTCGTTACGAACAGCTTGCTTCCCCTTTGCGATATCATTGGGATCTAGGCCACTCTCCGTCATGACACGGTCTATCTTGCGCTGCTCGGTGAATTTCCGACAGTCTTCACGACCCTTTTTGATGTCTACGAAGCATATAGCGACCATTGCCGCGGCGCAAATGGCGAATAAAAATGGGAAGCCCATCCAGTTGTTGTGGGTATTGTTAATGATGGCTTGAATGACATTGGGGCCAATGATCGAAGACTAGAAGGTTAGTGCACTTGAAGGAAATGTAGCACCAAAGACCTCCGACTTACTGCGCGATTAGTTATTCCAAAAAGCGCGAAGAACATATTATCGTAGCCGCGTGGCATCAATTCGCTGATCATGGTTTGGGCGTACTGGTATAATGTTAGAAATCCGAGGGACGTGAATCATGTTGGATACCATTCAAATTTCCACCTACTGCATAGTATGGAGCCTGGAAAAGCCCGAATATGACATTGTAGAAGTAAAATTCCCACTCCGCGGCTGTTAGCTGTAAACTCTCAGTTGGTGGCTGATACATACCCTATTGTGATACCCGATGCGATTGGTCCATAGTCCCAGCATTCCCCAAAAGGGGATGAGAACGCTGAAGGAATTGGTGAACAAAAACATGGTCTTTGTCTTGAATTTGAAGTACCGTTGTATATACCAAAAGCCGAATGTTGATGTGATCGAGCAGGCAGCTTGGGTAATACCGAGATATGTGATCTGCAAGAAAGAAAATGAAACAGAATCGTTTTGGATAATACTGACGAGGGTACCTATTGAGGTTAGTATATCTTTTGTCTACATCGATGTGTGTGGGTGTAGCGAGGCTCATCTGCAGCAAGCCAATAAAGAAAGAACCTACCGGTAGTGTTGAGGCCATCGGCAAGAAGAAAATAGGCAAAAAAGTACAGAAATGTCTGTGGAAGAGACCTGATTTCTCGAATGGCCAGCCAGATTTGCTTAAACCCGATGGTGGTGTAGCTTGACCCCTTTGGTATCTTCGGACCTGGCCTTGACTGCTGGAAAATGAACCACCAGATGCCAAGAACGACCCAATCTGTTGAAGGTCAGATCGTCCGATTGCTTATTGAATTTGTCAGAAAGCTTACATGAGTTGGTAAGACATAATGCCAGGTTATTCGAGAAACTGTTATTCTGTAGTGGAAGTAGAACGCTCAGATTAAGCACGAGCGTGAGTAGGTATCCAATGTTGCTGTGTGCAGTTGAAATGTTGCTACTATTGTCAGCAGCATGTTGGATAGGAGCTCAAAAGGAGCAAACTCACCTGATATGATTCCTCTCCAGTGATTCAATAGTATCGTATTCCTCCTGGTCTATCTTCCCTTCTTTGAGATCCTCTTCTCTCGCTTTGCGCACATGCGGCGTATACCGCGCTAGACGAGGGAATACAGCAGCGTAGAATACCAACGTTGCACCGTAGGCAATGTATGCCACAACGTACAAGCCCATCGCTGTTGGCCACTGACTCGGATGCCGGATCGACATCATGCCATACTGCAGTGCCCAACAGACCACCGTTAATGCCAGAAGAAGCCATCGGCCGAATGTTCCGTAGTCCGCAGCACTTCCTAGCCAGACGAATATCACCGTCATGAAAGTGAAGCAAAGGCCATTGGCAATAAGAACCACCGAAGATACAGATCGCGTACCTCCTGCCCACGGCACTACACATGCCGATGAATTGGTGCAGGCTTTGGGTGGATTCGAGCCAGGTTGATGCCCGGCACCATTCAAGGCCCACTGGAAACTTCACGGGATTAGTCGGGAAATTCCGAAGTTTTTTTTTTTCATTGTACCTACAGGGCTTGGCTGTAGGAACCCGGACCGACACCGTTATCTCCATTGTAATAGAGATAATATGACCAAAGTTCTTTCCTAGTGGTTGTTGGTTGTTCATATGCATCCTCGTCGACGCCGAAGAGCCGTTCATATTCCTCCAAGGTGGAATGTGGCTGTGTAGCCGACGTCACATCAACTGTCGCATCGTTTTTCGTATCATTTTCATGTATGTTTGCCATGTTGGGGGGGGTGTAAGGTAGACAAGATATTCCTTACATAGTATATCCCTCGATATATGTTCTAGTTACCCCGCATCTATCGAACTTGCCTTATCTTTTGTTACATTCAAATGTTCGTTGGCAAGAACATACTTCACTAGGTAGAGTCTAAAAGGTTATCTAACTAATCTCCCTGAAATATCCAAAGTGTTCCAAAGTGTTCCAGGTGTAAGCGCAATGTTGCAGTTGCATTAGGTGGATCCGGGTCAACTCCGATTCTCCTTCAACGTCACTCCGATGTACTTGACCTAAAGAATGGGGTTCAACAGGTTCAATATTATAAAAGCTCTCTCCATCTATCGTTCCAAGTAAGAAAACAATTAAAGAATTTCTTGGCCGGTATATTCGTTGTACCCGAGGACGTCTAAGCGAAAATGAGTATGAGAACCGTGAATAATTGTGCCGATTCTTTGGAAGCTCTGAAGAATTTATAAAAAAACTAAAATCTTCTCGAGTGGTCAAAAGGAGATTAAAATGCTGATTTGGTTCCATTTCCCCTCTGATAATGAAAAATCTGTTCGCATCATGGCTTGCGATAACATGCTTCACTAGCGTACGGACATAGATTGTGCTGGGTCAGCGAAGGGGAGGGTTTGTAGGTATGTATCATGTCGGGCAGAGTGCTTTACTCAACTCGTAGGAAGACGCAAACAGGTTGGAATTTGACTCCCCCATTGTTCTCGCATCGCGGTGCGCAAGTCTATGGTGAAGGGACAGAGAGAGAGTGGAGTGCCGGTGGAGTGGTGGAGTGGTGGAGCTCATTTTTCTCTCAGCGCTTCTTGGGGATTTCCTTAATTGGATCTAGTGACTTGGATATGCGAGAATGGGATATTTAGCACGCCAAACCGCTAATCCCCAAACTTGTTGGCGGGAAAAAAGCCCGGGCCTCTCATCACTTCGTCAGGTCTAAATAGGAACAGTGAATTTCGCATGTTCTGCACTGTTTTGTCTACATATCCTCCTACATATCCTCCAATTCAACATCAACACACTTCAAAGATACAAGTCAAACTTGCGAGAATGGCTTCTAAGCCAAATGTTGCCTTCATCGGCTTGGGTGCCATGGGGATGGGAATGGCCGTACACTTGCTCGAAGACGGTTTCGCGGTGACCGGGTACGATGTCAATCCCATGGCCCTAGAGAAACTGCTTGCCATGGGCGGTGCGGCTGCTTCTAATCCAAGGGAATGTGTCCAAGGTGCATCGTTCGTTATCTGCATGGTTGCAAATTCTGTGCAGACCGAGGATGCATTTTTCGCCGACTCAACGGGCGCAGTATTTGGTCTAACACAGAACGCGATTGTCATATTGTGCTCAACTGTCGCTCCAGGGTTTCCGGTGGAAATTTTGGGGCGCCTCCATCAAGACTACCAAAGACCAGACATACAGTTGTTGGATTGTCCTGTGTCCGGTAGAACCATACGCGCCGCTCGAGGAATGCTCACCATTCTGTCCTCGGGCCCAACGGATGTTTTGAATACCGCTCAGCCAATCTTGAAGTCAATGAGCGAGAATCTATACGAGATTGAGGGAGGACTAGGTGCCGCAAACAAGGTCAAACTTGTCAACCAGCACCTTGCCGGTGTTCATATTGCTGTCTCTGCAGAGGCAATGGGGCTAGCTGCAACGTTGGGAGTGAACACAAAGGAATTCTATCAGACCGTTCTGAAAGGCCCAGCGTGTAGTTGGATGTTTGAGAATCGAGTACCTCATATGCTCTCCAACGACTGGACCCCTCACTCTGCCATCAGTATCTTTGTTAAGGATATGGTAAGCTTTCTGCCCATAGTAGCCCCTAGGGGGCAATTGTATTTCTTCCACTGACACCCAGATCAGCGAATTGTGACCTCGGAAGGTCTCCTTCAGGACTTCCCTCTTTATATCGCATCTGCGACAGAACGACTTTATCAATATGCCGCGCGGTTGGGATATGAAAAGGACGACGATGCGAGTCTTGTTCGGATTTTTCTAGCACAAACTCCATCTCTGGTTTCCGAAGCAACACATTGCCAGAGCCCTGATAATTCGCGCGCATCTGAATTGATATGCCAATTACTGGAGACCGTCCACACCTTAGCAGCAGTTGAAGCTCTGGCCCTCGGAAATAAACTTGGCATTTCGACTAACACTCTCACGTCAATTATTTCAAATGCCGCTGGTGCTAGCGAGTCCTTCAAAAAGGTTGCCTCGCAAATTTTGGCTGGTGATCTATTATCTGGATGCACCATCACACATACACGGAACAAGCTAGTAGGTCGGTCCTCTTCAAAGCTTCGAATGACGCCACTAACCAAATCGATAGAAAGAAGTGATGACCCTTGCCCACATGCATAATTATCCCCTTCAACTCACAGCTACTACATTTCAGCTGTTACAACAGGCTGTGACCTATGGTATGGGCGGCGAAGGTCAAGCAGCGCTCCTCAAGTTATGGACAACATCAAATCTTTCGACTGAACCTTTGCATATTACCGAATATGACCCAGTTCCCCTCTCGGAACTGTGCTCAAAATTGCCGAAAGTTGAACACAACGTTGAAAACCTCCTATACAATATCCAGAATCATTTACAAGCTGAGCAGGACAGCAATCTCGTTGTTCTCGACGATGATCCAACAGGAACGCAAACATGCCACGATATCAATGTTCTCACCATGTGGGGTGTTGACCTTCTGGCCTCGGAGTTCCGGTCAGAGAGCAAAGGATTTTTCATTTTGACCAACAGTCGCGCCTTGCCTCCCAACGAAGCTCGCACGCTAGTCAGTGAAATACTGCGAAATGTTTCTCAGGCAGCTGGTATGACCGGGAAAAAGTTCGAAGTTGTCCTTCGGGGAGACTCTACGTTGCGTGGCCATTTCCTGGAAGAAGTCGAATCGTATATTGATACGATTGGCTCTCCCGACGCATGGATTCTTGCACCATTCTTTGGGCCAGGTGCTCGCTACACCATCGATGACGTACAGTACGTGGGTGACCGAGATACCCTAGTCCCAGCCGCAAAGACTTCATTTGCCAAGGACCGAACCTTTGGCTACAGATCCTCAAATCTGAGAGAGTGGATTCGTGAAAAAGCAGGATCGCGATTTTCTAGCAAAGACATACTGTCTGTCACATTGGAGGATATCAGACTTGGGGGAGTTTCTGCAATCGAACAAAAGTTACTCCTCGTGCCCAAAGGTGGAATTCTGATCGTTAACGCGGTTCAGATGGAGGACATGCTTATGTTCAGCCAGGCATTATTGGAAGGTAACCATCCTTGTTTCTTTCTAGTTCCTTCACAGCGCATAGTTCTTTCAAACTGACTTCTTACTTACAGTACGCAAAAAGCACAAACTCCGTTTTGCCTATCGAACAGGCGCGAGCTTTGTATCTAGTCGCCTCGGGATCCCAGAAAAGCCGGCTATTTTACCAAGGCAGATCCCAACCTACGAACCCCCGAGACGCACGGGAGGACTAATCATAGCGGGCTCCTATGTTCCCAAGTCTACCAAGCAGGTTCAATCATTGACCCAAAGATTAGGGGGCAATTTGACTACCCTCACTGTAGAAGTGCCAGCTCTATTGGTCGAGCTCCAGAAATACTCCGACATTCTCACAATGCTTCGTGATTCACCTGTGTTGCAAGACATTATTGCACGTGCGTCTACAGACCTCCAGGCTGGCAAGGATGTGCTGGTGATGACCAGTCGAGACCTTGTGACACTTGATTCTATCAATTCATGGAAATCCGAAACGTCAAACCAGATAACGAACCTGGATATCAACAACTTAGCCGCGAATGCCTTGGTACACATTGTTCGCCACTTGAGCGTTTGCCCTCGATATCTACTGGCGAAGGGAGGCGTGACATCATCTGATGCCGCGACAGCTGGGATAGCCATAAAATGCGCGAAAGTACTGGGACAGGCGGCGCCTGGGGTTCCTATTTGGTGGTGCCAGAGAGAGGAAGATTTTAAGAGTGAAGATCAAGGAGGACGGAAGGTCAAATGGACTGAGCTACCATTGATCATTTTTCCAGGCAATGTTGGAGATGACGATAGCTTGGCTGATGTAGTTGAGCAGTGGTCATTACGATAGACTATTGACAATTTATCTTGAATTAAATATTAATTAAAAAAAGTCGCTGCATAGTCACTCGCTTGTTCCACTAATGATGTTCGAGCTCGCTGCATCGAATAAGTTTACATATATATACATCCAGGTGAAGAGCTAACTATGTAGGAAAGAAACAAACACCCAGTCAAGGATATAAGAAAGGGAATCAGTGTGGATTTCCATGCCGACAGTCTGTCTTGTGGGTATGGTTGGATTGTAGAAAGAAGAAAGGTTTGCGTGAGTAAGGTGCTTGAATATGGAAGTGAGTGAGGTGGAGGAAGGTGTTGTGTTATAAGCAAACGTGGACACCTGGGCAGATATTTATCAACACTTCAAGATATCAAAAACAGCTACACAAGAAGTTGACCAGGAGGGTCCTCAAAAGTACCGCCATATTTCTACAGTCAATGTGTTTAAATCCATCTCTTTTAGGATCTAATAATATTCAAATATGTGTTGATTCAAAAATAGGGTTGGTCTATCTGTTCCCACGCCCACTAAACCATGAAGGCCTCAAAATCCTCGTCGGGGAGATGTGCTTTTTCATTCCCGTCAATCGTACCCAGATACCACGACAGGTCGCTTCCATCAAACTCTCGCGCGGCGAAGCCATTACCAAGGTAACCAAACCGATTAGAGGTTGTATAACCGAGGTTATAATCTTCCCAACGAGGCTGTTTCATGGTTTCAAAGAAATGAATTCTCGAACCTGGCCACATCATCACCTCCCCATCGGTAGTCCCCTGCTTGAACCAAGAACGACATGGAGATGTCCAAGCGGTACGAGGCATGAAGTTTCGGTGGTGCTCGAAGAAATCCGCAACTGCCTCTGGTTTGGGGTCAAACGATGTCACACCTTCCGATGACATTTTCTCGAGCATCTGGAGGAAGTGTTTGGATACGGTCTCTGTAATTGGAAGGAAACTTCCGTGGCCGTAGGGTCCAAAGGGACCATTGAAGACTATTGGGTCGGAATTAGTATCCTAGCACCCTAGGGCTTGAGGCTGCGGAGGGGCTTACTGAGGTAATTGGGGAAGTGCGGAACTGTGATAGAAAGGTAAGTCCTCGGAATATTCTTCCATTCTTCACTCAAACTGCGAGCCTCGCGGCCGATTGTTGGGTACGATGGCCGCCAACTGACATCAAAGCCAGTGGCACACACGATAACATCGACCTCGTGCTCAACCCCATCCGCAGTCCTAATGCCCTTGGGGGTGATCTCTTCGATTGATTGACTGACAACCGAGGTGTTCTCACTGCAAAGTGCCTCGAGGTATCCATTTCCAGGTGTAGGTCTTCGGCAGCCGACTGCAAAGTCCTTCGGAACAATCCAGTCTGCAATTTCGGGATGATCGGCAAGCTTGGACCGCATATCTTTCTCGGCGTACTAAAAAAAGGGTTCCATTGTCAGGAATGGGCTAGAAGTGCGCTGGGTCGAGACGGAGATCTTACAGCTCGCGCATTTGCTTGCTCCTCGGATCCATTGAGAATAAATCGGAAACGGGAGTTGAGCTCAGACTCAATCTTCTTGCGATATGCCAGGTATTTCTGAGGATCGTTCTGCAATATCTTCTTTTGTTTCTCGTTATCTGTTATTTTCAGTATTTCGGATCCAGGTTTGATAGGGCCTACTTGAAGGAAGCCTTACATTTGAAATTGGCTCCCCCTTTTCCTGCAAATCGTTGACCAAAGCCGGCAGTCACCCATGAGGCACTGCGAATGAAGCATTTGAGGGATGACACCTCTGTATTGGTCGTTAATATACTTCCTTTTGTGCTTTAAATCAGCGAAACTTACTTGGCTGAATGTTCGGAACGATTTGCACTGCAGAGGAGCCTGAGCCGATAACAGCCACTCGCTTCCCCTTCAATTCAACATTGTCGTCCCAGTTTGCACTATGAAGTCTAGGGCCCTGGAAGGTTTCTAGGCCCTTGATCGCGGGCCATTTCCATTTGCTGAAGTTCATCAGTCTCAACGTATTACACTCGTAAAGGAAAAGGGTACTCACTTCAGCACACCACTTGCGTTGATCAATATGTGACCTTTGTCCTCAAACACATCTTCAGGATTATCTCCTTTCTGGATTTTTACATGCCACTGTTGATCCTGCTCATCCCAAAACGCGCCTACCACCTTGTGCTCTAGGCGGATATATTTCCGAAGCCCATGCTTGTCGGCAATTCCCTTGAAATATTTCAAAATTTCAGGTGCACCCGAGTAACTACCAACCGGTAAGTTTGAATGCACATTTACTTGTTCGAACCAGGCGGGTACTTGGTTTCACTTACAAGGAGGTCCAGTCTGGAGAGGGAGCCCATGAAAACTGATAGTTGACAGAAGGTATGTCGCATCCACATCCGGGGTAGCGGTTCTCATACCAAGTGCCACCGATTTCAGGGTTCTTTTCGTAAAGAACCAGTTCGGTATCTAATGAGCTTGTGTCGATGTCATGGGCAAAGTTTAACGCACTCGCACCAGCTCCGATCACGATGATGCGGATTTTGCGACGGTAACGGCTTGGTTCTTCCACGATTTCGTAAGGCTTGATCCCATTGACAAGTCCATTAGCCGCCTTGGGCTCATGATAGTCACCAATAGATCCCATTTTGGGGTCGAAGAAGCAGAAGAAGTAGGATAAAATATAGTAGAGAGATGATCAGAGTGTCTCATCAAATCATGCAGATATAAGAGCGTGGGATTGATGCATTTATGAGACTCTTTCTCTTTAGCGCACGTTTAACTACATTTCGTGCTTTTCACCGAATAGATGGTGGACAATCCGTTGACAGTCGCACTTCCAGACTGTAGCCCTTCGGTGGACTGGTGGAGCTCCACCAGTCTCTTATCTCATTCCTCTCCAGGGCTCCTCCTTCTCCACCATCTCCACAACGGAGAGATGCGCGAAGAGGGGAGATTGTCTATCTACTCTTGTGTAGTCATGGAGTTGTACTTTAATGATAAGCTACTTAGAGCCTCTAATATACCGTGTTTTACCCCATCCTGCCCGTTGACCAACTCACCAATTCTACTACATCCTACTGAGCCTCTAATCAACATCCAATATGCCTGAAGGTACCAACAAGAAGCCGTTGCGCATTTCCATTGGTGAGTACTGATGCCCCTCAATATGATCTAATATAGTATTGACCAGACCAGATCGCGGAGGAACCTTCACCGATTGTATCTGCAAAGTGATCAACAAGGACGATATTCTCGTGAAGATCTTGTCTGTCGACCCAAAGAATTATGCCGATGCGCCAACTGAAGCGATTCGCCGCGTTTTGGAGATACACTATAAAACGTCAATTCCACGAGGCTCTGAATTAGATCTTAAGGATGTTGGTAAGAGTCATCAGCTCAGAAACATGCTTGGTTACGTTTGGTGCTAATTCAACAGAATGGATCCGCATGGGCACAACAGTTGCAACCAATGCGCTACTCGAGCGCAAAGGCGAGCGTACAGCCTTACTTGTCACCGAAGGCTTCAAGGATATTTTGTATATTGGCAACCAAAGCCGACCGTACATGTTCGATTTGTCAATTCGACGATCAAAACCACTGTACTCGGACGTCTTTGAGGTTAAAGAGCGCGTGACAGTTGGGGCATGCAGTGACTCGAATCTCCGTACCGTGAAGCTGCAATCTCCAGAGCCAGTTGAGTCAATCGCTGGTACCTCTGGTGAGGTTGTTGAAGTGCTACAGCCTATCGACTTGGCAAGTACTCGGGTTTACCTGCAAGATATATATAATAAGGGCTTCCGCTCGTTGGCGGTGTGCCTCATGCATTCCTACATCTTCCCAACTCATGAGTTACAGATTCGTGAGTTGGCCCTCGAGATTGGGTTCAAATATATATCTCTCTCACATCAAACCTCCCCACGACCAAAACTCGTCCCTCGCGGAAACTCCACGGTAGTTGACGCATACCTGACTCCAAACATCGAACAATACTTGCAACAATTCTCAAAGAATTTCCCCAATATCGACAAGTCGGGCACGCGATTGGAGTTCATGCAGTCAGATGGTGGGTTGGTGCCCTCGTCAAGCCTCTCTGGGCTACACTCTATTCTCTCTGGACCGGCAGGAGGTGTTATTGGATTTTCTCAGACATGTTTCGACGCAGAAGAGCGAACCCCTGTTATTGGATTTGATATGGGAGGCACCAGCACCGATGTTAGTCGATACGACGGCGAGCTGGATCACATCTTTGAGACAACGACTGCTGGGATCGCGATCCAAGCCCCACAACTTAATGTGAATACTATCGCGGCTGGTGGAGGAAGTATACTGGCTTGGAAAGATGGACTTATGTCAGTTGGTCCAGAAAGTGCCACCTCCAATCCTGGACCGGCCTGCTATCGTAAAGGAGGTCCTTTGACTGTGACCGATGCAAATCTGGCACTGGGACGACTGCTTCCAGATGAGTTCCCCTCGGTGTTTGGTGTTAATGAGGATGAACCATTGGACAGAGAGGTTGTTCTTGCCAAGTTCAAGGATCTCACTCAAACTATCAACCAAGAAACGGGTAAAACTCTGACATGGGCAGAGGTTGCAGATGGGTAAGTATATCCAGGATACACGCATCAGATTCGGCTACTAAGAAGTTTCTTGCAGTTTCCTTCAGGTCGCCAACTCGGCGATGTGTGGACCCATTCGGAGTTTGACCGAAGCCAAGGGTCATGATGTTGCAAAGCATCACCTCGCGTCATTCGGTGGTGCAGGGGGTCAACATGCCTGCGCTATTGCTGAAGCTCTGGGAATTAAGAGAGTCTTAATCCACAAATACTCCTCTATCCTCTCTGCCTACGGAATTGGATTGGCAGATCTCGTGCACGAGGAAGAGCGGGTATGCGCAAAAGCCTTTGACGACCTTACGTCCAAAGCGATATACAGCGACATGGAGATTCTCGCAGATATCGCCCGAGGCAATGAGTCTATGAAACCATTTAACGTTGTTCAGACCCGCTGCTTCCTGAATATGAGATACGATGGCAGTGAGACTTCAATCATGGTCTCCTTGGATAGCTCCTACGACCCTCGGGAGGAATTTATCAAAGCTCATCATCAACAATTTGGATTCACTCCTACCAACCGCGCAGTGTATGTTGACACCATTCGCGTTCGGGCGATTGGCTCCAGTGTATTTTCTGGGTCCGCGGACAAATCCTTGAATCCCCATCCCAAACTCGTGTCTGGATCAGTGGCCCCGGTTGCAAAATCATTGGAATCCACCTACTTCAGTCCAATGGGATGGGTAAACACACCAGTATACCATTTTGATAACTTGAGCGATGGGTGCCAGATTTCAGGACCAGCTATCGTCATTGACAAAACCCAGACAATTTTGGTCAGTCCGCACTCAAAGGCGACATTGACACAAGATGTACTGGTCCTGGACGTGAGCTCCTCAGGTCCGAAAGTGACAAGCGCAGAGGTCATTGACCCAGTTCAGCTTTCCATTTTCCGTCATCGGTTTATGGGAGTTGCAGAGCAAATGGGACGCGTTTTGCAAAACGTCAGTATCAGTGCTAATATTAAAGAGCGGTTGGATTTCACTTGTGCGATTTTCACACCCGAAGGAGATTTGGTTGCAAACGCACCCCATGTACCAGCCATGATTGGGAGTATGGCATTTGCAGTCAGATCACAGATTGCTGAGTGGCAGGGCAAACTGCAGGATGGTGATGTTTTGCTCTCCAATACACCAGGTAGGTGTTTGAAGTCAAATATGAGAGTGATTCTAGCAGCTAACGCATTATCAAGCATTTGGAGGTGTTCATCTTCCTGACCTTACGGTCATAACCCCTGTCTTTGACTCTGATGGAAAAGAGATAATATTTTGGGCTGCTTCGCGCGGACACCACGCCGATGTAAGTTCTCTCTATGCTATAATCAATCCTAAAACTAACACACTGTCCGCAGGTTGGAGGCATACTCCCTGGCTCAATGCCGCCCCTGTCAAAGCTTCTATCTGAAGAGGGTGCAGTCTTCGATTCATATCTGCTGGTGCGCGCTGGTAATTTCGACGAGGAAGAGCTTCACCGCATGTTATGTGTAGAGCCTGCGCGTTTCCCAGGATCTAGTGGATCCCGATGCTTCCAGGATAATGTCACCGATTTGAAAGCACAGGTTGCTGCGAACCACTGTGGCATCCGTCTCGTGCGGCAACTGATCGAGGAATATTCTATGGATGTGGTTCAGGTAACTACGAGTGATAACAAAAATATACGACGACTATTAAGCTAACTTAAACAGATGTACATGCGCGCAATTCAAGACTCGGCTGAGCTCGCCGTGCGAAATCTCTTGAAGCGTCTTGCCCATGATCATAATGGCGAAGAGATATCCGCGGTCGACTACATGGACGACGGTACCCCGATCATGCTCAAAGTGACCATTGATTCATCAGATGGTTCCGCCATCTTTGACTTCACAGGAACAGGCCCAGAAGTTTATGGTGCGTTAAACGTGATAGTTCATCATGGGAATTCTAATAACTGACTGACTGTAGGAAACTGGAATGCGCCAATTGCGATCTGCAACTCGGCAGTCATCTTTGCCTTGCGCTGTATGGTCAACTCCGATATTCCCCTCAACCAGGGCTGCATCAAACCTGTCCAGCTTATCATCCCTGACAGGTCACTGTTGCGGCCAAGCTTCGAAGCCGCAGTGTGCGCGGGTAATGTATTGACCTCACAACGGATCGTGGATGTCATTTTCAAGAGTTTCAAGATCTGCGCTGCTAGTCAAGGATGCATGAATAATTTCACCTTCGGCAATGACGGGGAGAATGGGTTTGGATACTATGAAACTATCGCTGGCGGGAGCGGTGGAGGCCCCGGCTGGGCTGGTACAAGCGGCGTGCATACCAACATGACCAACACGCGCATTACCGACCCCGAATCACTAGAACGACGTTATCCGGTGATTCTCCGTCGTTTCAGTCTTCGAGATGGAAGTGGCGGCGCCGGAATGTATCCTGGAGGAGAAGGTGTTATCAGAGATGTTGAGCTGCGGCTGCCGATGTCTGTGTCTATTCTTTCCGAACGCCGCAGCTTTGCGCCTTACGGCATGGCAGGCGGCGCTGATGGCAAGCGTGGAAAGAACACATGGATTACCAAGGCTGGTCGACATATCTCCGTTGGTGGCAAAAATTCGATCCGCGTGCAGCCCGGGGACCGGTTCGTCATCGAAACACCTGGTGGTGGAGGATATGGAGTCCTTGGAGAGCCAAGGAAATCAACCGTGGATCAGTCAACGGTCATGCCGTCGTTTGTTCCTATCGCCAACGGTAGTGTGGCAGCCAACCGGAGCTTGGCAGAGGAGGTATAGGAGTATACCGCATGTACTTGGACATATTCTGTTTGGTTCTCTTATATGTATTGCCCTTCCATATCCGGGAAAACACTATTCGATGCATATTCATAAAAATAATTGGGTTCCAGTTGCCCAAAAGATTAAAAACCCGATCCACAAAACGGAAAGAGGCTGGAGACAAAATAATAAGAGCGTTGAATAATATACAATAAACAAATGAAAGGCCAGAGCCCTTCATAGTAGGAAGCCTCCTCGTTAAACAATAATCTCTGTGACATTTGCCATGCATGTCCAAATCTACTTGCATAAGTCCAATTGGCCCGACAAAAATGTGGCTTATGGAAGAGATGGCTGAATTTGAGTCATATAAAGCAAATGCGACTTGCCTTCTCTTTCATTGTATTCCCCCTTGCGGTTTCTCCTATATCATCATTCCCAAGATTAATTGAGCAAAGGAAGAAAGGAAAAAAAAAGAAAAAAAAAGAAAATAGCCACCAGCCAGTCAGGTGGCCAGCTAATATCATCTTGTGGGAAATGATACCATAACAAAAACCTCAGTTCCTGTTTAGAGCCTAGGGGGGCCATAGTGCTAGTTCGACACATCTCCATCTTTCCAGAATTTTAATCTTTTTTTATATTGGAATTGATTTATGTATTATTTGAAATAATGACCACCAAATGATGCAATAAATTCGAGTGGAGGACAAATGGGACAGGTCCTGTTTGCTAGATACATGTACATATCTCATCAATATCCCATAAGCCCAAATCCTATCATCCCATCACGGTACAGTTCTAGTGAGTACAAATATTCAACTTTGCTTGCTCAAGCCTAGTCAGGAAAGACTCAAATGAGGCATACAAAAGATACCATGATGCTTGTTCAAGCGTAGAGAATCACAGTACATATCGAAAAGCTGGCTGCTCAAAATCCGTCAAATCTAGAAATTCAGAACCAGGCGTAGCATGTGCAGTATCAGGATCCTCGGTTGCCTTGCGGTCCCGTCTCTTGTTCTCCATGATGTTGATCACCCGAATTGCTGCCAAGGTGACCGCTGCCAGAGCATACATGATGGCAACCATCAGCTTTCCATCGAAATATTCAGGCGCTTGGTCTGAACGGAACGTTTGAGGACCGATCCAGTTTCCAGCTGCGTAGGCCACAATCTGAAGACCGTTCACTGTTGCTTTCTTGGTATACCCTAGGGTGTTGTTGGAAATCATCACCATAACGAGACACCAGGCAGTTCCAGCGGCACCAATGAAGTAGTATCCTATCAGCAAGCCGGCTTTGGCATGAACGGGGATCACAATCATCATGATCCCGCCGATCATGGGGATCAGAATGGCGATTATGGCAAAGAGGGTGCGATCAAAGAACCGATCAGAGAGATAGGTCAACCCCAGTTTACAAGTAATGTCCACGAGTCCCATAGGCATGTTCAGAATCAGGGACATGCGACTGGAAAATCCAAAGGAGCTGATGATGATAGAGCCAAAGGTCGTGATTCCCCCGTTGGGGATGTTCATCAGCAGCGAGAATAGGACGTAGAGATATGTGCGTGGGTCGCGGAATGCTTCGAAAAATTGGGGCCATTTCCATGTTTGATTGCCGATTCCTTGGAAGTTGCCCCGAATGTGATCAATGGCAATAAGTTTCTCACGGTGATTCAAGAACCGGGCCTGGACTTGATTGTCGGGCATGTACCACAAATATAATATACCCGTTACGACAGTGGGCAGGCCAAATACTAAAAAGAGGATTTTCCAGACAGCGATAGCAGTGCCGTGTACACCCGCTAGGCCGTATGCAATGGGCCCAATAAGCAGCTGGGCCAATCCGTTACAACTGAGCCAAAGGCCCATGCGTCTGGCTTGTTCCTCTTGTTTATACCAGCAAGAGGTGAACAAGACAAAGGCTGGCGTAACTGTTGCTTCAAATGCGCCTAGGAAGAAACGGACGCACAGTAGGCTCGCATAGTTATGAGTGGCTGCGTGGCAGACGAGTGCGATACCCCAGAGCAGGATATTGGCTGAGGCGTATTTACCCAGGGGCAGGCGGCGAAGCAGATACGTGGTGGGGAATCTAGACTTATACATTAACAACCTGTGGAAGATAGCACTAGGAGAACAGACTTACTCCCAAAAGATATATCCAGCATAGAAAATACTCGAAACCCAGCTATATTGCTGCGAGTTGGGGTCCAAATGAGTGTCTTCCCGAATGCCCATGAGCGAAGCATAATTCAATGATGTTTTGTCGGCAAACTGAATTAAATAGACCCAACAGAGCAAGGGCATGAGGACTCGATCAATTTTGGATAAAACCTTCTTGGCCTCATCGGGGGTATATTCAATCTCCTCTGCGTTCATGAATTGGAGAGCAGGATCAAGGTCTCGGATCTCACGGTGCTTCAGGTCTCCATCCTGAATATCCATGACTGCTTGCTCCGTATCACGCTTTGATGGAACTTCAGATAGCTTCATATCGTTTGACACTGTCATGTTGTCTCACTCGATGCACCTCTGTACAACAGAGCCTCGAATGCCAGAATCACGAAGCCATGGCTTCCTCTTTAAATCCCCCTCGTTTGATATTGGGTTATCGGACAGGCTGTTTGACAGCCTATGGGGAAGTTGGCCAAGCTTCAAGCTGTACCCCGGAATTTTTGGAGGTGGACATTTTCTGGTGGAGCTCCAGTTTGAGCCCGAGGCTTGTGGACGGGCTTATCAGCTTATCAGCAGATTAGGGTTGTTGGGGTCCACGGGGACACCGGGGCAGCCCTGGAGGTGACGTCTCCGATGTACTCCGTAGATAGCGATTTAATGGACCTTGAGATTGTTTATCTGACTCAATTATGTTCATTTCTGATACCAGGGCTGCCATAATCCAAAAAAAAAAAAAAAGAATAATCCGTCTTATCGCGTCACTGTCTGATTTATGCATTCCGCGACATACCGAACATTGGTCCCGTTCAGCCCCGCGATAGATACCCTCGAGCTTTCAGCCATATAGATATGGTATTCCTCTATGTCAGACATATGTCAGCTAGCCTTCGCAGGACGAATACAAGTTCCGCTATGAACATGTGTTTCCCGATCACTTACTTTGTAAATGGTGTACTTGATCCGGCGTGAGACCGAGAATGCAAAACATTCCTTTTTGCTCAGTGATGCGCTTCCAGTCTCCAGGGGTGCCTAACAAACAATCAGAAACATTCCACATCGAATCAATCCCAAACGCGACTAAGGGGCTGGACAAGCGTACAAAGTTCGGTCAACCCTTGATATAATTGCCATCGCATTTCCGCGATTCGGGAACTCATCGTGACGAGATCTTTCCTCCACTGCGCGTAAAACTCCTCGTCTTCTAGAACCGCTGCGACGATGCGCGCGCCGAATGCAGGGGGATTAGAGATTTCAACTCGGATCATTCGGGCCAAACTTGACTCGACGGCAGCCGCGATAGTGGGAGTATTCGACGAAAAGGCACATAATCCGACACGCTCGCCTTAATATTTTCGAAACAAGTTAGCATGAGACGAAGAAGGAATACTGCTATAATTATGTTCGTACCGTAGAGACCCATGCTTTTGGCAAAAGAAAGACACACGGCGATCTCAAGGCCAAGCTCATCCGCAAAATATCGGATGGCAAATGCATCGCGATCGTAGTCGCCCGAGGTCAACCCCAAGTACGCGGCGTCAAAGAGAGGGAATAGCTGCCTCTCCTTTACAATAGCGCCGATCTGTTTCCATTGGTCTACACTGCAGTCCCATCCGCTTGGGTTATGGGCGCTGGCATGAAACACGAAGATGGACTTTGGGGCTGCCTCGTTCAGTGTTTGGATCAATGATTGCATATCGACACCGGCATTAGATGAATAATTGAACTCGCGAACTGCGAAGCCAATTGATTCAAAAACCTGGCGGTGATTTGACCAGCTAGGCTTGGTTATATACACGGTTGTATTGCGACCTAGGACCTGCTTAAGCATTGTTCCCGCGATGTGGAGTGCCCCTGTACCAGACAGAGCTTGACAGGATGCGACCTGGAGGATGTCAAAAATTCAATCGCCGGAAATACAGTTGAATATTACTCACTCGGACTTCCCGAATTGCAGCAGATTGTTTGCCAAAGACCAAGTCCGTAGCCAGTGTCCGAAACGATGGGAGCCCTAGAATCGGGAGATATTCATGGTTCGAGTCCTTGATTTTCTCTTTTGCCAATCGCACCGCGGGCAGGATCCAAGGGTTGCCATTTTCATCCTTGTATGTTCCTTGCCCAAGATTCACTTTGCGCGCAGCTGGATCCGCATTGTATGTTTTGGTGAGCTCGAAGATAGCATCCGGAGGTGTATAGTTCACAGGCTCGAAAAACGAAGGAGAAACCGAGCCCATTGTGCCGGGTAAGTGGAAAGTGATTTTCGAAAGTGAGTAGAGGAAATAAAACAGAAGAGATAGTAGCAACAATCAATGGAGTTGGTTATATTAGCCTTGATTGCGTTATGTGCCTTTTCAATAGTAGCGGAGGAGCCCCGCGATGGAGAGCATGGTGGAGCTCCACCGACAATGCGATATACCAGCCGAGCTCAATAAATAAGAGGACAACTAGGAGCGATAAATGGCAATCAGGCGCTAAATATCGTCAGAATTTCTTCAATTTCTCAGATTCAAATTTACAACAAAATGGCAACGGCAAAGCCCAACTTCGGTGTCTATACGCCACTAGTGACGTTCTTCGAGGAGGATGAGTCCCTCGATCTCCAAAGCACTTTGGCTCATTCAAAGCGCATGGCCGAAGGTGGGGTTGCTGGGCTTGTGCTTCAGGGAAGCAATGGAGAGGCCCCTCACCTTGATCATAGCGAGCGCAAGTCTCTGGTGCGCGCTGTCCGCGACCACCTTGATCACCTGGGTTACACAGGATTGCAGTTGATTGTCGGTTGCGGCGCGCCTAGTGTGCGCGAAACACTATCCTATATCTCAGAGGCCAAATCTTCTGGTGCCAATTTCGCCCTCGTGTTGCCACCAGCATACTGGGTTGCAGCCATGAATGCATCCGTTATTGAAAAGTTCTTCCGCGATGTAAGAAGCCCGAAAAAAGAAACCCGCTCTCGTGTTTTAATGACCTAACGATCCTTGAAATGCAGGTTGCATCTCAATCCGAGCTTCCCATCCTCATTTATAACTTCCCTGGCGTGACAGGGGGCATCGACATCAGTTCCGATTCCATTATTCGCCTAGCCCAGTCCAATTCAAATATTGTCGGATGCAAGCTCACCTGCGGCAACGTTGGAAAACTCCAGCGTGTCTCATCGGCACTTTCGGGAACATCATTTGCTACTTTTGGTGGAAAGTCAGACTTTTTCCTTCCTGCGCTCGTCGCTGGGTCGAACGGGATCATTGCCGCACTCGCCAACATTGTACCCAAGCTGCATGTGGAGGTATTGCGATCCTATGAAAAGGGTGAGCTTCAGGCAGCACAAGAGCTTCAATCCAAGCTCAGCCATGCCGACTGGGCCCTCACTAAGGTAGGTATTGCGGGTGTTAAAGCTATCGTATCCCATCATTTCGGATACGGCACAGGGCGTGGACGCAAACCACTAGGGAACACAACGATCACGACCTTGAGTCAAGAAATTGTGGCTCCAATAAATGAGGTGGTTGATTTGGAGAAACTGTTGGGACAAAATGCCTAGATATTTTGTTTGTTAGACGTCCACCTGCTATATATACAGCTAGCTTCTCTTTATTTAGAGAGAATACAGAACCTTCCGCAGCCCTCTATTGCCAGAGACGTTTCGTCATTAGGCATGGGATTGGCAGGGGCTACTTGTCTATTTTGGAATCAATAAATAAACGTGAAGTATAAGACTTCAAAGGGGGGAAATGAGAAGCAGTCTATACTATCTAGTTAGGAGCTTTAGTTCCGCCAATGAAAGTTTTGTGATTTCATTACTAGCCATTTAAGCTGTATGTAGAAAAACGACTGCTAACATCAATAACCAGGCACCTTCTCTGGATTCTAGAGCTTAACGCTCTTAATAGCTGATTCACGCGCGAGGCAACATATAGAGCCTTGCTTTGTTTTAGCGAAAAAAAAAGGGGGAGGGGACACGTCAGGAATAGCTCAGTGAATCTTATATCAATATTTTGATTACAAACATACAAAACGTTCTACTTAGTCAAGGGCAAAAGACTCAGTTTCCCTGGCGGCTGTTTTCGCTCCAGAAAGATTGACCCGCTTCCATTCGCGCTGTTCCATAAATGGCTGAACTATCCAAGCACTCACCAGCATATTCTCGCGCTGAAGTAAGACGATTTGATGCAGTTTCGAGCGTGGGAAGACGAGTTGAATGACTGGCAGCGATGGAGAGAGCGTGCTTCATGTCTTTGCTTGCAAGGGCTGCTGCAAACCCGGGAGACGTGTCCAGCGGCGGTGCATACGCCCCAGTAGTAATGCGTTTTGAGTAGCTTTCGAGCACGGGACCAAACATGTTACCAATAAATTCCTCCAGCTGTTGATTGCCGATCCCTGTCACTTCGGCAAATACATGTGCTTCAGCAATCACTTCCATGAAGCTGATAACGAGAACATTCCTAGAAAAAAGGAGTGGTTAGCTCAATGTTGATGATCGTTTCAAATATTGCATGAATTCCCACCCCGATATTTTGAGAAGACTGGATTTTTGCACATCTTCTCTCATATCAATGATGCTGCGTCCCATGGCCATGATAAGAGGTTTGATTGTCTCAACCGCCCCAACAGGTCCGGCTACCGCGAAGATCAGCTTCCCAGCAGCTGCCACGGCGCTAGCACCAAACACTGGAGCAGCTATAAACGCTGCCCCGTATTCACCGAGGCGAGACGTGGCCCATTTGGACGTGTCCGGATGAATAGTAGAAGTGTCTACAAAAGTTTTGCCTTTCAATGAATCGCCCGCGACCAAGGCCTTATTAAATAGTTCAATGAGGACATCGTCAGTGGAGATCTATTATTCTTCGTCAATACAGGGTACATCGTTATAAAAAGCAAATGCCCTACCATTGTAAAAATTACATCCGAATTTCGGACGAGATCTTCAAAATTATCTTCAGGTATGGCACCTTCATCGCGAAGAAGATCACCCTTTGACAAACTGCGATTGCTATAACGAAGTGGTGACAAATTGTTGCTCTGAAGATGTTTTTGGAGATTGAGGGACATTCCTAACCCCATCGATCCGAGGCCATACTACTCCTAATCAGCAAATGGGCAATCAAATAAGGGATTATGACCTACCCAGCCAACTCTCAGTGTGAACGACGTCATTCTTTTTAGGTTTCCAGCTCAATTCGAAAGCTTTGCGAAAGCCTTTTAGCTTGTTCGCGCGTTTTATAAACGGATTGTGGCCAAGGTTGACCTAACTGAAGAGGAGCCCCAACGGGAACATGTGGAGCTCCACCTGTCCACTTGGTGTACCCACCGTCCACTGCTCTGATAAGCCTTCAATGTTGAACCCCGCAACGGGTTTACTCGGCTCCAGTACCTGGGATTTCGCCCAACACAGCCAGCATGGAAGGCCCGATCCCCCATAGGGACCTTCGCTGACAGAAGGCCTTGATTAAATTGACAAATAGTGACTCGCCTTCATCGAGCAGACTAACGAAAGCCTCTCGATTCATGGTCCATAAGCGAGGGTCTCGGGTCACAGCATTCTCTGCGGGGAAATGGAGAAGCGCGGAATCCATGAGGGTGTTGAAGATCAACATGCAGGATTCGGAGATCCTTGGGAGTTCATTGAAAGTGTCCAAGTGGTGACGGATATCAGAGGTTGCGCGTTTGAGCGCTCCCCAGATACATAGTAAAACACCATAACTGGCCACCGTGACCCAGGGGGCTTCGCGGACCACTCTATCCTGCTCCTCCCCGGAGATGGTAGATAATGCCCCAGATAAATCATTCAAAAGAGCCACAATGCCCTCATCGCCACCGACGTGGCGAGGAACAAGAGGTGCTGATCGCCGAATCGCGACAAGGTTCCCTTGGGTCAGATGAGTGGAAGCAGCCATCCCAGCTATCAAGCTGTTATCCACAATACCTGCTATTAGGAGCTGATCAGGGCGACATAGACTGATCTTGATAGAAGAGATGAAGAGCTCATTCGTTCTCCATAGAAGAAACTGGGGGCTGTCACCAGTGTAAGCCTGCTTCTTAACAATTTTCGTGATTGCTTCTATTGCCGTGTGCACTTGTTTATTCTGACCCTGGGTCAGTATATGGAACGGATTCGGGTCGGACGGACTTGGCGGCATTTGATAGTAACACCGCGTAAAGTCCCGCACAAGAGCGCCCATGTTCGTCAGAACGCAAAATGCGGCAAAGGGGGATGCTTCTAGCGCTGCTAAAAGTTGTGGGTCCGGTGTTTCGGTCATGAGTTGCTGAGTAGCAATTGTCAGAGAGGCCGTCCCTAAGCCGCGTGGCCCGTGTAACAGACTGTTGGCTATTGTAAAAGTCGAAAGTCCAAAGTTCTCATTGAATCTCAGAAGCCATATCTGAGAGTTTTTGGCTTCCCACAGATTGATAGGGAAAGGAAGTTCCCAGCCAAGTTCCATCGGTGACATCAAAGGCCGAGAATTGCAAGGCGAAAATGTGTGTGAATCTAGGAAGACTAGAGTATACAGCGACATTCTCATCGATTCGGTGGTAATATAGGACGTCCACCGCGTATACAGAGTTTGCGAATCATCTCCGGATGAATTGAAATCAAGTTGGTACATCCAAGACTGGGCATCTGGCATAGCGATACCCTGTTGGGACAGACCAATTTCGTGTACAGCCTAACTCAAAAGATAAGCCTAGGTAAAGGGTGGGGGAGGATATTGTAGAAGATAATACAGACATCAACAAGTTGCCGCAGCATCTTTTTCACAGTCTGGAATTGGCCTGCTTCGCTTGCGTATACCCCGTAGATTATATAGAGAAGCCACGCTTGTATGACCCAGGGCTGTCTGATCTCACTGCAATCCAAGGAAACCTATTTCAGTATTGATTAGAACGTCTTTTTCAAAGGACACGATAGTAAGGTCTCATCATGTACCATGTGCCGAAGCTCTTCCTGTCCACTTTGCCATATATTTTGACGCCAGTGTGCGAGAGCTTGGGTTTCCTCATGATCATACAAGTTGGCAGAAAATAAACTCCCAATGACAGTGACGGCCTTTAGCAGTAACTTTGGCGTCGAGGATACAATGAATGTAGGTCGATGCAACAGTGGGAAAGACGGGTGAAAATGCTCAAAATACTGTTTGACGTAGGTTTCTTCGCTATTAGCGTGGTTACTGTGGGTTAAGTTTCCATTGTTAGACGTGTGATTGCAATCGATGAGCCCCCCCCCCCCCCTTTTTATGTGAAACGGCATCGGGGGCATTCAACATAAATCGGCTCAAGGCAAGCATACCTCGGCGAGGAAGAGGAAAAGCTCTGGGGCAATTCAGTAGCAAATGTACTATGCTCTTCCCAGAAAGCTTCGTCGGTCACAACACGTTCGGTTGAGTTGCGGGTGGTGGTCAAAGGCAACGGTACGCCGACCATTGCCTGGGGGGTATGCATACCCTCCCACGGCACCTGCGGCTGAGATGTTGGGACTGGAGATCCTGTCGCGCGGCAACGATCACCATGTCGTTTATACACATCGCTGCAAAATTATCAGTGTTATTGCAATGCATGGCGGATATGAAAATGGAAACAAGACCTTCGAGAAAATCGAGCATGACATCTGCTACACTGAAAATTCTTGCGCGAAGCACCGCCGTGACCTTGTAGAGCATCAATATTTGATTTTCTATGAAGGGATATTCATGCAAACTTACGTGCACGCTTATGCCGCTGTAGGTTTTCCTGCAGCAGATCGGATCCGCGTGAGGACTAGGTAGAGAAGATAAGGAGCTGGGGGGGTACTTACACTCCGCGTAAACAACTTTGAGCATTGATCACAGGGAAACGGACGATGCTGATCGACACCGCTCGTCATACCTGAGGTGCTAGTGTTTTGATTCATTTCGTTCATTTCGTTCATATGTTCATTTTATGGGGAATTGAATACAGAGGGGAAAGAGAGGGCGGGCCTTGACTACGGGCGCACGTGCCGTTATCTTCTCTTCGCTTCAACCCTTCAATGTTTAAACATTACATATAATGTTAATGTTAATGTTTATAGCATCGAAGATATATAGGATCTTTGTATTATTAGGCTCTTCATCAAATACATGAAATGGGAGTGAAAGGGCTTCGACAGAGATTATCAGGAACATATATATCTGTGGATACATATTCTCGCGTCATCTCCAGGTTACATATCCCCCGTCCATTGAACTTGCCTTATCTGTATATTTTGTTACATTCAAATATTCAAATAACAAGAACCTACATATTCACTAGATCCCAAAGGGTTAAGCTGAAATGCCCCAAGTACCCCAGGTGTAAGCACAACGTTGCAAGTGGACCCAGGCAGACTCCGATCCTTTCAACGTCACCTCGTCCGAACCATTTACTTTGCAATCCATGACCCCCCAAAAAATCAACAATCAAGTCAGAATGGTTTCTTTGGATCTTCAAAAACAGGTTGGCCAGGTAAATGATCCCTGGAACCCCTCCTTGGTGAATCTCTCACTGACGATCGCAGCTCTTTGCGGTGGGGTTCTATGGCTACACCCCAAGCCCCGAAATCAAGACTTTGATCCATGACTACCACGTTGGAGGCATCGTCCTCTTCTCGCGCAATATTGAGAGTGTAGAACAGCTCCAGGTGCGATATCCGAGGCTATATTGTCCTTGATTGGCTTAACAAATCTTCTCTAGGCCTTGACGCTGGCTCTACAAAATGAAGCCAAACTGGCCGGACATGAGCGCCCACTGTTGATCGGAATTGATCAAGAGAATGGACTGGTCACTAGAATTTCTCCCCCGATCGCTGCCCAAGTACCAGGACCTATGGCACTTGGTGCCACCCATGACCCTGAGTGTGCCTACAGTGCGGGGAAAGCCACGGGGGAAACTTTGAGTTTCTTCGGGATTAACATGAACTATGCACCAGTCTGCGATATTAATTCAGAGCCCTTGAATCCAGTTATTGGTGTACGCAGCCCTGGCGATGACCCTGAATTTGTGGGCCGGTTTGCGAGTGCGGCCGCACGGGGTCTGCGGGAACAAAACATTGTCCCCAGTGTGAAGCATTTTCCAGGTCATGGAGACACGGCTGTTGACTCGCATTACGGACTACCGGTCATTCCTAAGACAAGGGATCAGCTGGAGCGCTGTGAGTTGATTCCCTTTAGGCGGGCTGTCGCTGAAGGCATCGAGACCGTCATGACTGCTCATATCTCGCTGCCCTGTATCGATCTCACGCGACCTGCAACACTTTCTCCGGATGTTATGGGAATCTTGCGCAAGGACATGGCCTATGATGGTATGATCATCACAGACTGCCTGGAGATGGATGGAATTCGCGCCACATACGGTACAGAGGAAGGCTCGGTGCTAGCATTGCGCGCTGGTAGCGATAGCATCATGATCTGTCATACCTTTGATGTGCAGGTGGCTTCGATCAAGAGAGTTTGCGAAGCAATAAAGTCCGGCACAATCGATCAATCACGACTGGCGGACGCTTGTCGCCATGTTGCTACGGCGAAGGACAAATTTTTGAACTGGGACGCCGCTCTTCGGCAATCCAGACTCGCAGACCTGAGCTCGCTCAACAATAGAATTGCCGAGACAACTATGGATATATATTCGCGGTCGACCACACTCGTTCGTGACAAGAATGGCGTTCTCCCCCTGTCAAAGACTGCAATCATCATATTCCTCTTCCCTGGAGACAAGACCCCAGTCGGTGGTGCTGTAGACGGCGAGGGAACGGGGAAGCCAGGATTATATCAGTCCAACAGATATCTTGATGTGCTGCGGCAACACAACAATTCCATTGCTGAGATCAGATACGGAGCGACCGGTCTGACTTCAGAGCAATGGCGAACACTTGAAGTCGCCGATGTTGTGATTTTCACATCACTTAATGCAAAAGAGTCGCCGTACCAGGAGTCCCTGGGCCTGGAACTTGCTGAACGTGTTCAGTCATTGGTACATATTGCTGCCTGCAACCCTTATGACTTCCTTGATGCTCCTAATGTCAAGACATATATTACCACATACGAGCCGACCATCGAGGCATTCTCTGTGGCTGCCGATATCATGTTCGGAGCGTTGGTACCGACAGGCGCTCTTCCCGTGGGAACAAATGCTTTGACAAAGACCTCCGCGGAAGTAACGCCATTTGATGCACAAAGAGATTTGGATGAGGTGGTCGAAGTCTGGGCCGCTGCTCTCCCGACCTACCTTCTCCCTACGAAAAGTTTGCGGTCTATGATAGTACGCCCGTATGGCCACCATTTCGTTGCGCGCATTGGACCTCAGCTAGTAGGCTTCTGTCTGGCTTACACAAATGCCGACGGTGTACCAGACACTGTGTATATCTCAGTTCTTGCCGTGTCACCAAAGTACCAACACCAAGGCGTTGGAATTGCCCTGCTGGAAGAAACGAGAGCCTATTTACGGGCAAAGTTTGGTTTCAATAACGTGAAGCTGGGCAGCTCATTCCCCCGCTTTTGGCCTGGGATCCCCCAGGACCTTCCAGAAACAGTGCAGCATTTCTTTACTCATCGTGGTTTCCGACTCAGTCCTCCCAGTGCCCGATCCGTCGACTTGTACCAAGATATTCGGAACTTCCAGTCACCAGAGAAGTATATCACTCGTGCCCGGGAACGAGGTTTCCGCTTCGCGCCATTGAAATCCGAAGATTACGAGGCCTGTCTCATTGGCCAAAGAAGAAATTTCTCTAAGAACGGGGTAAGATTCCTGTGTTATGCTCACGCTTATAATTTATTAAAATCTATACTAATGTGTTACAAAGAGCTGGGTGGGGGCATACGTCGCATTGCACCCTGACAAGTATCCCGACAGTGTGATGACAGCATTCGACTCCCAAGGCCAGCAGGTTGGCTGGACGTTGATGCTCGGTCCATCAGACGCTCTGAACAAGTCCTGGGCATTCCCCCAAACCTGTGGTCCGAACACAGGACTGATCGGTGCTGTGGGAATTGATGAATCCCACCGCAAGTATGGCATTGGGTTAGCGTTGATCTGCCATGCTATTGAAAATATGAAGCAACGAGGTATTGAAGGCGTCTTTGTAGACTGGGTTGCACTGGATGGGTGGTATGAGCAGGTTGGGTTTGAGACTTGGCGAAGCTACAAACCCGGAGAGCTTTGATTATTCCACCGCTATCGGCTGTTTGTTTATTTTTAAGCGTTAAGGTTGGTTCTGATTGCTAAAAGCATTGATGTAACTAATTCAGACCTTTGAAATAGAATCACCTTTCTTAGATGCAAGGATGAACCTTATGATATTGTTGCCAGGAGCTTGACTTGTTCCTTGTTGATTTTCTTTTTTGGCCCTGTCATCAGAAACCCAATCACCATCAGTGTTGGTCAGAAGTTGTCATGGCATCAATCTTGGCCCGGAAATTCCGGAATATTTCAGCCTTCTGCTCAGCAGTGGTAGTCGAATGGGGAACATCTACACCCCTTTGAACAGCAGCACGCTTATCAATCTCCTCGACCCACTTCTTCAAAGCGGGGAACTCAGACAGGTCGATCTCCAAGGAAACATGAGCACTACGAACCCAAGAGAAACTCGCAATATCGGCAATGGTATACTTCTCACCCGCCAGGTAAGGGCTTTCCTTCAACCGCGACTCGAGAACCGAGTAGAGACGCCTCGTCTCGTTGACATACCGCTGAATAGCGTAATCGGAGCGCGTATTGGCGAAGAGACGGAAATGGTTCGCTTGTCCTGTTTGGTATTAGAGAGAGATCAAATAACACGTATGAGGTGGATTATCTGCACGCACCTTGCATAGGCCCGAGTCCAGCCATCTGGAACATTAACCACGATGTTTGTTCGACGTGCTCGGGAGTGCCAGGAGCGTAACTGATCTTGCGGTCGGTGTCGTACTTGTCGACTAGATAGATCATGATTGCTCCGCTCTCGAAAACCCGCTGCGAGCCATCGAGTAGAGCGGGGATGCGGCCATTGGGGTTAATCTTCAGGAACCATCTATTGAATGGGTTTCATCAGTATATTGTGGGATATCATGCTGCGTAGTGGAGGGATTTGTACTCTTCCTTTTGTGGATTTGAGCTGGAGCTGATATCAATGCCTTCAGTTTTATAAGGCAGACCAAGCTCTTCGAGGGTGATGGAGGTTTTGATGCCATTCGCTGTGGCCCAGGTGTAAAGGGTAATGTTTGAAGACATAGTGGAATAAGGGTAAAATCTTGGGAGTTGAGGTGGTGACAATACAGTCCTCAGTGAACGAGAGAACATCTGGAATAGTGACAAGACGCAAGTAAATATAAGGAGCTCCAGGGCTGAGGATGTCTATTTGTCAGCTCCCCGCAAAGAATCCATGGATACCTAGGAGATAAGATGGCGTCATGTCACAGGAGCTTGACTAAACATCAGCCGAAGTACGGAGGTCCATTTTGTTAGGATGTGTGGTCACATAAATATTTAATTGGAGTGTAGGGGAAAGTATCGGACATCGCTGAGGCTTGACATGACCATAGGAATTGCCATAAAGCTGGTGAACAGATGAAAAGTTGTTATAGGCAAGCTAACTACACAGAGTCCTCTATACCAGAAAAGAAATACTCTTGTCATATTCACCCAATACACGGTTAATTTACTTCTAGTGTACATGTATTATAAAGCCGCTTTTTATTCCATTCTACAGTTTACGACCGACCATCCTAAAAGTACACCTAGAAAGACATCCAAAAAGGAAGCTAAAAAGAAACTAAAGTGGAGTTATAGCTATAAGGAGTGTAATATCAACTTAAACCAGCTTGTGTAGACTCCACGGCTTCATGTTTAGATTATCCAAGTCTTATGTTGTTTCGAGGTTTCAAGGTTTGTCCAACCAGGGAAGGTACCTAGGTGAAGTCCACGGGTTACATACGTACCTACCTAGATGGTTATTCACCTGGTGGTATGTACATATGTATTTGCCTACTGCCCACATCTTCCACTTCAATCCACACTCATATCGAGCAGGCGGAGATCTGTTCCAGATCACTTCCCCAGAAACGCTAGGTGAGATTATTGCTATTATGAAGGGAGAAATGCGGCGAAAAAGTCTACGGCAGAAGAGCCTCGCTTGAAGTAGTCGTACTGACCCTTACTTCTATGAATTTTCCGGACAGCTAAATATACATCCAATATGCAACCCGTCACTCTACTACCACTTCCTCTGGGCATGGGCTCGGCTGCTCCAGTTGCGATCACCGAGGTTATTTGAGACTTACTCCTGGGTTCATCTCCTGAAAAGCTACAATAGAGCAAATGAGGATTCTCAAGGCATTTCGCTACAGTGAAAAGGGGTCCGGACACCCGATGACCAGCATTCTCTCCGTGGGGCGGCCTGAAAAAGGGTGACAGACCCTTGCTTCAATTGCCAAGAGTCTATACGAATGCACGCCGGCATAATTGCTAACTTTTATCGCTGCAGCGGATTAGTTGGAGGTTATCCTTGAGACATTTTGGGGTGCTACGGGTTACTGCCGGTCTATCGGAAGGTGGGAGAGCCAAATCCCAGCTTGTTTCTCGTCCACTTAACGATGAGGACTTAAACGGGGAAGCAAAGCCTTTGGTTACTAGACATTATTGGATACATATGTCGGGATTGACATTGGTAAAACCAAAGAGGAATTTCATACACAACAGTACTCCGTATTGAAATGATACTTCTTTGGCCATAATTGATTAAGCTTTTAGCCCCCTGTATAGGAACTATCGATTCCCATGGGGGCATGTTACTGTCGTTTTCTTTGTTTGGACCAAGACAACACTACCATCAAGAAAAAGCAATTTAGTTGCTAGCTTGTCTTGATTCAAGGTTAGATAGTATGCGGTTGTTTTAATACTTGTCATTTTATAACCGCATCAACCCGCCTGGGTTTTCGATGGAAGGATTCTAGCTCTGTCGCTTATAGAACACTTAACGTACATTTTCTTCCACTTTCGAAGCTGTTTTCCAGTGTAAAGCAAAATGGGTACAGGGTACAACATCTCATAATTACCATAAGCCCGCGATGACTCTAGATGAATGGTAGATTTATTTCTATATTTGCTTTGCCCCTTGCAGCAGGGCACACAGATGATACCTTCCCAAAGATGCATTGACCATGTGAATTGACCATGTGAATTGCTCGGCGGTTTAAGAGTCACCACATGGTAGGGCGTGCAGGCACCCGCAAGGGCGATCCCTTTCTGGAAGGACAGATGCTCTTCTATACGGAGTAGCATAGCCCAGGATCTAGTATGGCACATGGCACATACCAGGATTGGACGCTTGATCGGCAATGTTACCATGCTATTCTTCTCAACCAAGAGCTAGGTTAGGAATTGCCTTATAGAATAAGCTAACACACAAGGGACACCCTGCATCTGACATGTCAATTACATACTACTTTTCAAGGCGCAGGGCAAGCCGAAAATGGGGCAAAGGTAACCAACTCCAGGGATGTGATCTCAGTATTCTTTCGCAAATTGTGTCATGACTCGGGGTGTTGAGAGATTTCAAAAACATCTCCAAATATTTCCCCAAGGGATGAACACATTGGGGTAGAAAGTTGTCGATCCCCACATGGCCAGCCACGAGCACTTTAGCGTTGCAACCCCCAGACACGGCCCGCTCGAGCCTCGAGAACCAATGTCGCCGGAGACGGTCACCGTCCGCTTTCTGAGGTAGATGAGTGATGATGCGATCATGTTTCAATGTGCTTGAATCGGATCAACACTTACGCCACATTCCAGGAAACACACATTGGGTTTGGTTTGACTTGGCAAGATAATCATCGAGTTGGAATAATTGCCCGGTCTAGGGTTACTTTGTCTAACGCCACTAACGCCTATTGCGCTCTTAACTGGAGGAGGGGGGGGGAAACGCACGGTAACTCTGACGGGGCACACGGCTTGTAAGACATGATTTCACCCGCAAAGATCGGGATCGAGTATCCCTGGATCAAAGGAAAGCCTTCATTTCACCCGATATTGTTCCACGGCTTTTAATGCCGGATGGTTGGGCTCCGAGAGTAATTCATCCCCGAGGATTTGACTTTTTTCCTATTCCGTACAAAGTCCTCCTTTCGTACACGGGATTGTACTAGCGTGAGACTTCGACCCCAACTTTGGAAGCAAATGCCTAGATGTCGTCTTCCCCGTAATTTCCCCCGGATTTCCACTTTTTTTTCTTCTACCTTTTTACTGCATTTGGCAAAGGGTTCAAGTTTAGATGTTCGCTATAATAAAGAGAATTTAGGTAATTTAGGTCTCGCTCAATGCGAGTCCAAAAGGTAAAATATATTGGCCACGTGAAACTCTAAGCCTCGTGAAGTCACCGGAAACAAACCTGAGGGGCAGGGATTACGGTAATTTGAGGCTAATTTAGCGCCAATAAATTGGCTAGTCCTTAGCCATATGCCTAAATTATTTTCGCCAATCACAACTCTGGCCCCTGCCTAGAGGCGACTACCATAACCCGGTGCCTTTGGTCGACGAATGTGGCGCTCGCCCGGAGATGCTAATATCGAGAGCGGCGATCCTGATACTTCATGACAGCTGCTTTTCATATCTGTATCTGACGGAAATTAGGTATAGGGTTGTAGGACTTGATTGCAGAACATGGAGACAACAGCCCCATCATTATTAGGAAGTAAACCTAAGGCTTAACAGCAGAAGGCTTGCTTTCACCTCGGACTTGAACAGGTCTAGGCAGGGATCCCGGTACAGGGCGAAAGATCCTAGAGAGGTTCTTTCCCAGGTGCATGTAGCTGTACTTGGGCCGAGAGACTTGTTCATACTTGTTTCTAGTACTTGGCATTAGGGAAGGTAGCATAGCAGTCTTAATGTAGTATTTTGCCGAGACCAAGTCCTTCCACTTAAGGCCGAAGGCTTAGCGTAAGAGTGGAGTATGTATTTCTTGTATCTCCATTTTTTTAGGGTTTGAGGTTTCCCCATGGGCAATTCAACGCGGTCCCCCAGATTAAATCCGTTTCGGGAAGTAGATCAGAGGGAAGTCATGACAAAAGGCTGCCCTTTTTTTGGATTTACCCGTGAATCTTAGGCATATTCTACTCTAGCCAATAAGATTATGTATATCTTGTCAAACAGACTGGTCTGGGAAAAGATTAGATACAGTATAAAAGGGTGCCCCTCCCCCAAGGTCAATAGCTACCATTCACAACTTCGTTTGCCTCTGAGGCCCATCAAACGAGCTACTGCGGTAACTAGAGTTATTAGTTGGTCTTCCAACTCTTCCTCTCCATCCAACTTTCTCCTTTTCTTTTCTTTCTTCCACATCAGAGGAGTCAACTCAACCCACAGCCTCTAGTTTCTTTCCTTGTTGCTATTAACAGCTTGACCAGGCACCGGGCCCTCAAAATGGTTCAGGAGGCCATCACTCAGATTGGCTCTAGCCAGCGGTATGATTTCCATTTTCCTCGTGCGCTTCGCAATGCTCATGTTGATTTCATATAGTTCCAGCAGTGATCAAAACAGTGCCGAGAAGGGATACGTTGAGCAAGTTGACCTTCAAAACAATGTTTCAGCCATGTAAGCTCCACTCATTTGATTCCCCAGTCATATGTTGCCTTTTCCTCTCGGTTCACTAACATCAACCAGGATCAAGAACCCTTTAGCCAACTTGACCAAGAATCAGGTTTTGCGCGACGTAGAAGAGTTTGCCGACGAATACAACGTGACAGACATCCTACCCGAGTTGAAAAAGGGAGCGCTAGTTGCCCGTGAACCTACCGAGTTTGAGACAGTGGCAGATTTGACTGAGTCGGAGCTCACTGCCCTGCGTGACGAAGTGCTTCACAAATGGCGCCAGCCTAAATCACTCTACTTCACCATCATCCTGTGCTCTATTGGTGCAGCCGTGCAGTATGTTATTCTCCTAATACACCTTGGATACACCCCTAACATCAATACAGAGGATGGGATCAGACTGGCTCCAATGGTGCTAACCTATCATTCCCCGATGCTTTTGGTATATCAGACGATCCTAAAAAGAGCGCTCAGGCCGAGCGGAACCTTTGGCTCATCGGCATCGTCAATGCTGCTCCCTACATTGCCAGTGCTTGCCTGGGATGCTGGCTCTCGGATCCATGCAATCGGATCCTGGGCCGCCGCGGTACAATCTTCGCCTCGTCTATCTTTTGCGTCCTTACCCCCATTGGCTCTGCGGTTGCCCAGAACTGGGTACAGTTGTTTGTGGTCCGTCTTCTCTTGGGTATTGGAATGGGTTTGAAGGCCTCCACAATTCCAATCTTTTGCGCGGAGAATACTCCTGCTGTTATCCGCGGTGGTCTGGTCATGTCCTGGCAGCTTTGGACTGCTTTTGGCATTTTCCTCGGATTCAGTGCCAACCTTGCCGTTAAGGATACTGGCAAAATATCCTGGCGTCTACAGCTCGGATCGGCCTTTATCCCGGCTATCCCTCTCCTATTTGGAGTTTACTTCTGCCCAGAGTCACCTCGCTGGTACATTCGACGTGGTGAGATGGGCAAGGCGTACCGGTCTCTGTGCCGTCTCCGTAACACGCCTTTGCAGGCTGCTCGCGATCTTTACTACATCCATGCCCAGATCAAGATTGAGATGGACCTAATTGGCAAGAGCAACTATGTCACCCGTTTCATTGAGCTGTTCACCATTCCTCGCGTCCGCCGTGCCACTCTTGCTTCGTTCGTTGTCATGATCGCCCAGCAGATGTGCGGTATCAACATCGTTGCCTTTTACTCGTCAACTGTCTTCAAGAACGCGGGTGCAAATGATACACAGGCTTTGTTTGCTTCCTGGGGATTTGGGTTGGTTAACTTTGTGTTCGCTTTCCCTGCCATCTGGACTATCGATACATATGGCCGCCGGACTCTGCTTTTGTTCACTTTCCCGCAGATGGCATGGACTTTGCTTGGCGCTGCTTTCTGTTTCTGGACTCCCGAGGGTACGGGTCACCTGGCTTCAATCGCTTTCTTTGTGTTCCTGTTCGCTGCATTCTATTCGCCCGGTGAAGGACCCGTGCCGTTCACTTATTCGGCGGAGGTATTCCCTCTTTCCCATCGTGGTATGTTTTTCACTTTCAGTTTCTCCTTTCCTCTTGATATGGTTTCTGGAACTAACATTGATATCAGAGGTTGGCATGTCCTGGGCTGTGGCAACCTGCCTAGGTTGGGCTGCCGTGCTTGGAATCACGTTCCCCAAAATGTTGAGTGCAATGACTGCCACTGGAGCATTCGGATTTTATGCGTAAGTCTTTCTGCCGATATTACAGTTTTCTCATCAAGCTCTCTAACGATTGTATTTAGTGGTCTGAACGTCACTGCAATGGTCATGATTTTCCTCTGGGTTCCCGAAACCAAGCAGCGCACTCTTGAAGAGCTGGATTATATCTTCGCAGTTCCTACTCGGGTGCACATGAAGTATCAAGTCACCAAAGCGCTACCGTACTGGTTCAGGCGTTACATTTTCCGCCAGAATGTTGAGCTGGAGCCTCTTTACCAGTTTGACCATCTTGCGAGTGGTAACGGGGATGTTGCCGTGTCGCGGAAACAGAGTGTTGTTTCTGACCATGTTAAGTCGTAGGTTAGTCTGGTCAAGGTCTGATTTTTTGGATGCGGGTCGCGGTTTTTATGCCCACGGGTGTTAGAACCACCGGATTGACATTTTTTTGGCTCTGTCCTTTTGATATTTGGAAATTGAGATGATGAATGATGCACTATTGATTTAGGAAATGAAATTTATCTCAAAAACCACATTTCGATGTTAGAAGAGGGTATAGAACCGGTCATGGTTATAGTATGGAAAGTGTGCTCCACCAGGTTTTGCAGAATCCATGGTTGCTGGGGGATCAGCTGATGTGGAGATAATGACCAGAACAAGTTCAATGTTGGCATGATTGGTATGATGCGTACTGTTTTAAGGGGGATAAATCGGGGCAAATGATAGGATTCTACCAGGAAGAGTCACGGGATAAAGTATTAAATGACTATAAATGAATATAAATGGCCATAAATGTAGGTATGTCGTAGGCTACTATAGGCTTGATAGGTGTATCACGTGGGAGTTCGGGGGGATGGCAACGCTCATGTTTTGGTCCACTCCCGCCCCTCACCCTTTTCCCTTGAAAGAGAGCTCAGGTCTACTTCTCTTACTTTCATTCCTTCTGTTCGCATTTGAGGTTGTGTGTTCCCACTTGTGCCCAGGAACGTCACTGTCGTGTCTTTGGACCCAATCCTCAGGAACTCTAGGATCCCCCCCGTCATCGTGACCCTCATTTTTGAACCCCAGAAACAAACACACCAGCAGCTGCAGTGGAGCTCAAGGAACTGCTGTGGGCTGCTGGGTGAGTCGAAACCCACTACCTTGACCGCCTCCCGCCTATAGCTTATTCTCTCAACACCCACGAGGGAGCAAAAAAAAAAAAAAAACTAAGAAAGAAGTTCACCTAACCTCAATCTGGTGTTACTTTTCTCGTGTTTTTGCCCGAAGTATTTCTTGTCTTAGTTGCGGGGCAGATCTGGCCCTGCGCCTTCGTTGGACTCTTCTCCCCACAGTGCAACATCCATATCCCACTTAACCCTTTCCCACCATGCCCTGCTTCAAAGGGCTTGCCGTGAGCATCCACACGCCCGATGGCCCGATCTCCGAATATTCCATTCAACGCCATTCTCGAGCTTCGCGCATAGGTTGTTTCATTCCTGTTCCTCCACCCAAAATTCCCGAATCTGGGACCGGCAAAGCGGAACAATCAACCTTCGCCATTTCCGTCACCCTCCTAAACCCCGAGCAAGATGTTCCTTACTCGACCCCAAAGCCGACAGCAGACTGCCCCTCGCCGAAACCAAAAGTCGTGGGCAAATTGCCCGGTGAGCCAGGTCAAATCGCCGGGACGGTCGCACCATACCAAGGCTTGACAAACTCAGCGAACGAGACCGTGGCTGCATACATCTACTTCGACGGAAGACAGAAGGAGGAGGTGGCTACACTACTGCGGCGAGGAGAAGAAACATGGGTGAATTCACGCTGGGTCAGCATCCCGGATAGCGAAGGCGGGGGAATTGCCGAGCGCGAGTTCTTGTTCCGCGAGGTCGGTCTGGAGCGCTGGCTCAACGGATTGGACCTGGAAGGCAAGGATGCCGCAGCCAAGATTGAACGCAGGCGACAAAAGATGGAGAAACGACGTGCGAAGCGGGCTGCTGAGGAGGATCTGACTGCCATGGAAATGGAGGACAATCATCCTACCAAGTCTAAGACTATTATGCGATACGGGAATGATGAGAAGTCGCCCCTCGAGGATGTTTCAGACGACGACCTCTCCTCCGACTCTGACGACGATGATCCAATTCCCGAGACAGCGGGCCAGATTAAGGTTGCTTTGTTCCGAGTTCTGGCGTCGGGAGAAATCAAGCGGGGCGAGTACTCCCCGCAGTTTGATGCACACGACGATGAGGAGGGTGGTCAAGACAACAGCGGCGGAGGAGATGCCGATGTTGACCACACCACAAGTTTCGCGAAGCCCAAGTCACTCGACCCGAAGACCATTAGTACGCAAACTGTTACTGGTATTGACCCGAGTGATAAGCCATACGCTGTATTCACTTTTATGTACCGTGGTGAACGTGAGTATTCTCTACATCGCTCATGATGGGAATTATTTCTAATCTTACATGAACATAGGCCAATTGCAGAAGATGGGTATCTTGAAAGATCCCAAGGTGCAAGAGACGCCTGCTGCCACGAAGCGCAAGTCCATACAAGCTGATTTCGCAAACCTCGGCCCTATCAAGCCTGGGGGCTCTGTTGGATTCCTTAATTTCCGGGACAACGAAGCCAAGCCGCGGAAGGGCAAGAAGAGCGCCGATGAAATGGACAGTGATGACGACGACACCGACAATCCCATACTTGGCAAGGCCGACGATGAAGAAGCCAAGGATGACGATCGGTTCTTGTCTCCAGATGACATTCAACGCCAGGGAGAGCTGGCGGAAAGCCTGCGGAAGATTCGAGTAGGTACAATCTTAACATTCCATTGGTGCTTTATTAACAATCTCACAGCTCAAGCGCCAGCACTCCGCCGAACCACCTGGAGCCAGTGTCGGTGACTCTGCCGATACGCCGGCTTCCGGATCCGGATCCACGCCCCCCGCAAACGAGCGCTCAGCAACACCACCTAAGGCTGCCGCAACTGGATCTGCAGGTGGGCCCTCCGAGCCATCTCAGCCAGCTGCTGAACCAGAAGATGGCCTTTTCGGTAGTCCGTTGAAGAAACAGCGCGCAAGTGTTTCTACTGCAGATGAGAATGCCCTCAGACGCCGGATCGCAGAGTCGTCCGGTAGAATCAATGAAGTTCTGGGCTCTTCTGCTCCAGCAGAGTCAACTTTGACCAGTCCGAAGATATTCGCGGATGGGTTCAGTCTTGCGCCTGATCTTTCTGCTGGACCCCCAGCAACAGATGAGGAGTTGTAAGCCCGCAATTATCGAAAATAGTTTACTTCTGGGTGGTCGGATCTCGAGATCCCGTTTGAGCCATTGGGCCTGACAGGCTACTACTCTTCGCTTTGGAAAGCACTGGTCGTTTTTGCTGTGATCCTATGGATCGATTAGGATTTTGCGAGTTGGCAGAATCCTCATTGCCATTTACCGGGTCCTCTGGATGGTCATATGTATTGCTTTTCTACAATTACGCCGTTATGTCCACTACCTACAATACAAGGAACATGTTGAAGGAGAAATACATTTGCTGCACCGATCAGGGCAGCTTGATCATAATTTTAAACCCAGAAATACACGTAGATGGAGGGAAGTAATTATATACATTGTACTCCGTAGACTATATTTTCCCATAATGGCCGAGGTCCATTTGACTGCGCGTTTGTTAAGCATTGACTGAAACAGCTTAAAACACGATAAGCTTCTAAACCCTGAAGGCTATAGCTGAAACAAATATACCCTATTTTAAACTCCCCAACTACACATCCATGCTCAGAAGTATCTTTCTACCTGCATCTGCATCACGCAGTGTTCTGGCCCAGCCCGGTTTTCTCCACCAAGTGAGAGATTCTGCCGAGCACCCAATTGCACCTCAAATCATTAACAGTTTCAATAGCCCAGGATAGCCCCCATTCGCCACAAATCCACCATGCCGCTCGAACGCTCAACAGATCCTTTGGTCTGGATCGACTGCGAGGTACATCCAGACACCCCATCTCTGATTCAAAACCCTATGCGTTTCGCAATTCCCCACCACTAACTTCCCAACAGATGACAGGCCTGAATCCAGAAACCGACAAGATCCTCCAGATCTGCTGTTTCGTCACAGATGCCCAGTTAAACCTCCTCGAACCGACCGGTTTCGAAACCGTCATCCATGTCCCAGACTCCACCCTCGACGCGATGTCGCAGTGGTGCATCGACACACACGGCCGCACGGGCCTCACCGCCGCTGTGCGCGCCTCGACCACCTCCCCCTCCACCGCCGCCGACTCTCTCCTCGCCTACATCCGCCAGCACGTCCCGGTCCCGCGCACTGCCCTCCTCGCGGGCAATAGTGTTCACGCCGATAAGGCTTTCCTTGCTTGTGCGCCGTACTCACAGGTTCTGGATCATCTGCATTATCGCATTCTGGATGTTAGTTCGTTGAAGGAGGCGGCGCGGAGGTGGGGAAGTGATCAAATGCTTGAGCAGGTCCCCCCTAAGCGGGAGGTTCATCTTGCCAGGGATGATATTCTTGAAAGTATTGAGGAGATGCGGTTCTACAAGGAGAAGCTGTTTGGGTGAATGTGGCTGATCTTGTGGCTTGCTTGTCTCTGTTACTCTGAGACATGGGTCTGGTGGGCTATTTTTAAAACTCTGCTTGTTGAAATTGACCTTAAGACTACATTTTCTTCCTAAGGTGAGAAGAGATCATCAATATACGGAGTACACCCCATGCATGTACAATATACTTCGGAAGAATGTTGTACGAAAGACAGTATCTTGATTCCCCCGCGGGAATGATCTGCGGCGGGGGTAATTTGAAAGAGGTACCTTGACAGATAACTTGTAGATTGGACTGAATAGAACAAATCAGAGAGCCTTTAAGCTGCATGAAGTGTAGGGAGTCCAGACATTATATTTAAATTAAATATTTGAATGTGGCAAAGTACACAAGAGTACTAGTGGAATGATAAACACATGACGCCAAAACATTGGCCCCTCCCCGTGGAGCTCAACAAGTCGGTGAACTTCTCTCTCGAACTTCTTCCCCCTTCTTCTTCTTTTCTCCTTACTACCTTTTCCCCTCCAATCTTATTCCATCATGTCTGTCCAGACGGTCTCCATCCAGCCCTTCGCTGACCAGAAGCCTGGAACGTACGTTGCTCATTGCCCCGCAATTGAACTGCCAGCTAACTTGCTCCCAGCTCCGGCCTTCGCAAGAAGGTCAAGGTCTTCCAACAGGATAACTACTCCGAGTCCTTCATTACTAGCATTCTTCTATCAATCCCCGAGGGTGTTGAGGGTTCCTTCCTCGTCATTGGTGGCGATGGCCGTTACTACAACCCCGAGGTCATCTCCAAGATCGCAAAGATCAGTGCCGCCTATGGCGTGAAGAAGCTCTTGGTTGGACAGCATGGCATTATGAGTACCCCGGCTGCTAGCAACCTCATTCGTGTGAGGAAGGCAACTGGCGGTATCCTCTTGACTGCCAGTCACAACCCCGGTGGTAAGTGATGGTCAGGAGTATAACACGATCTGTTGGATACTGACCGAACACTCCCAGGTCCCGAGAATGACTTTGGTATCAAGTACAACTTGGCCAACGGTGCTCCCGCCCCCGAGGGCGTTACCAACAAGATCTTCGAGACCGCGAAGACCCTCACCTCCTACAAATACCTCGATGTTCCCGATGTCGATACCTCCACCATCGGCATCAAGAACTACGGCCCCCTCGAGGTTGAGATCGTCCACTCTACCGCCGACTACGTGACCATGATGAAGGAGATCTTCGATTTCGATTTGATCAAGGAGTTCCTCAGCTCCCACAAGGACTTCAAGGTCCTGTTCGACGGCATGCACGGTGTGACCGGACCCTATGGCGTGGATATCTTCGTCAAGGAGCTCGGTCTGCCCACCAGCAGCACAATGAACTGCCAGCCCAAGCCGGACTTTGGCGGCGGTCACCCCGACCCCAACCTCGTGTACGCCCACGAGCTCGTCGAGGCCGTTGACGCCAACGGCGTGCACTTCGGTGCCGCCAGTGATGGTGACGGTGATCGTAACATGATCTACGGTGCCAACAGCTTCGTCTCCCCCGGCGACAGCTTGGCCATCATCGCCCACCACGCCAAGCTCATCCCCTACTTCCAGAAGCAGGGTGTATACGGCTTGGCCCGCTCAATGCCCACCTCCGGAGCCGTAGACCGCGTGGCCAAGGCCCAGGGTCTGCAGAGCTACGAGGTCCCTACCGGCTGGAAGTTCTTCTGCAACCTGTTCGACGAGAAGAAGATGTCGATCTGCGGTGAAGAGAGCTTCGGCACTGGCAGCAACCACATCCGCGAGAAGGACGGCCTGTGGGCCGTCGTGGCCTGGTTGAACATCATTGCCGGTGTTGCCAAGCAGAAGCCCAACGAGACCCCCAGCATTGGCTCCATCCAGAACGAGTTCTGGCAGACCTACGGCCGCACCTTCTTCACCCGCTACGACTACGAGAACGTCGACAGTGAGGGCGCCAACAAGGTCGTCGGCACTCTGTCCGACTTGGTCGCCAACCGCGACACCTTCATTGGTTCGGAAATCGCCGGCCGCAAGGTCGTCGACGCTGGCAACTTCTCCTACACCGACCTCGACGGTAGCGTCTCTAAGAACCAGGGTCTGTACACCAAGTTCGACGATGGCAGCCGCATTGTCGTCCGTCTTTCCGGCACTGGCAGCAGCGGTGCCACTATACGTCTGTACGTTGAGCGCTACGAGGCCGACAAGTCCAAGTTCGGTCTCACTGCTCAGGAGTACCTGGCTGATAACATCTCGCTGGCCCTCTCTTTGCTCAAGTTCAAGGAGTATGTTGGCCGCGAGGAGCCTGATGTTAAGACCTAAGTTTGCTTAGGTTGTTAGGGTTAATGTGGAACCTGCTGGATGGGGATCACCTTTTAATTGTTTTGCAGTTCTATCTGAACGCGAGAAGAATGATGATCGAAAGCAGGATCAAGATTAAAAGATTATAGTTTGGCATCAAGTAGAAACTGCATCTTTATCATAATCCGAGCCTGTCTTGTCTTAAATTCAAACCTCCAGATCTGTGAAGCTAACGAAGTATATGCATTATTGTCCTCTGTGCCATATCTTAAACAAGGAGAAGTGAACACAAATCCACAAATTATTATAGTATCGCATCATCGTATCGTATCATCGTAAGTCATCACCCAATTCCATATCGTTATGCCTTCCACGCAGCAGCAGAAACACTCAACTTCTCCCCCCACCAGCTCTCCCATTTAACAACCCTCTCCTCCCTCCTCGCCTCCTCGGCCGCAAAAACAACAGCATGACTCCGCACCGCTTCCTCAAGCGAACACCCAACAAACCTCGCTTGCGCTGTCTCAACATCTAATCCCCCCTCAACAGCCTCGACGGCACTAACAAACTGCCTCGCAAGCCCAAAGTCCCCACCACCATGCGACTCATTCTGTCCCGGTGGCGGCTTCGGTACATCAAAAACAGCAGTCTTCGCCGTAGCAAAATCATAAACAGAAATCGTTGTACTATCATATGAAATCTCACCAGTAGTACCATATACCCGGCCCCGACGCTCGCACTGTTTCTCAGTAGGTGCAATCATATGGAAACTCGCCGTTTTAGCAAGTCGATGCGGCGGCGCCGCCTCATCATCCCAAACAAAAGTCACAACCTGATCGTCGCAGACATCATTATCAGCTTCGTAGACGCACCGCCCGTACCAAGGTCGCGCAGCGATATCCGAGTCCAAGGCCGTATCCCGGTCATAGTCCTCGGCGAGACGGGAAAGGAGCAGCGACTCGGCAGCCTTGCCGCCTTGCGCACAAAATACATCTTCGATATCCGGACAGACGATATCAACCGGCCAAGCCGTATGACCTGCCGCGAGGTGGCGGTCGTTATATATTTTAACCGCGCTGTAGTTGCAGTCACGTTCAGCGTGGCAGGAGAGACAGTTTGTAGCGTTGCCTGCGGAGACAGGCTTGCGCTTTTGACGGAACTGTGTCATCGTGCCGACGGAGGAGATCGAGCGGGGGAAGTGCGGCTGCTGGTCTTGTTTGGATGCTTTTTCGGGGGAGGGCGGGGAGCAGAGGAGCCAAAGGATGAAGTCGATGTCGTGGCAGGATTTTGTCAGGAGGGAGCCATCGCCTGCTGGTGTTGCGCGCCTCCAGTTGCCCCGGACGTAGCTGTGCGAGAAGTGCCACCAGCCCACTGGCTCGCAGTGTTCTAGGGAGACTAGATCACCGATTACGCGGTCTGTAAGGAGGAGTTTGCGGAGGAGGATGTTGTGCGGGCTATAGCGGAGGACGTGGCCGATTGAGAAGATCTTCTTTGGGGCTTGGGGGGTGTTGTTTGGGCCTTCGGGTGGCTGGAGGGTTCGGTACACTGTCAGACAGTCGTCTAGCGAGAGGGCTAGTGGCTTCTCGCAGAGGATGTGTAACTGGAGTGGGGCGAGAGCTTGTAGGATCTCAACGTGTGTTTCGTCTAGTGTGCATATGAAAACTCCGTCTACACCGACGGGGGTTGTGGGTGTGTCTGCTGTGTTCTCGTCGTTTTGAGTGGCCCGCTTCCGTCGCTCGAGCTCCCACTGCACCCATTCGCGCCAATCTGTGAATTCCTGTCCCTCTCGGGGAGATTCCTGTGCACCCCATATATATTTTCGTCCAAAATCCCGCCGTTTGAATGTGTGGGGCTCGGCAATTGCGTGGATTACACCCGGCGTTACGGTTGTGACGGCGCGAGCGTAGGCGTTTCCCCGAGAGCCGGCACCGATTATAAGAAAGCGTAACTGCTTCAATGACGATAGGGAGGAGCTGGGAATAGTATCCTGAGGAGGTGGGATTGGTTCTTTCATGTTGGCTTGGGTTGAAGTATTGGGATGCGGGGGATAAATTGGAGCTTTGGAGCTTCCAAGATTAGGGTCTAGCGATATGATGAGTAATTGATGGGCTTTTTGTTTTGGCTCTGACAATTCCTGTTACTCCGTTGGAACCAAGTGAAGAGTGGAAATATATATACAACCAAAAGTTCGAGATATGAGAAGTTGCAATGACCACCGCGTTGTAACTGCGGGGGAACGTAACATCAGCAACATCAGCCGGGTTCTGATTGGCCACTCTATATTTATATTCGAAGGTTCGGTCTATCTTGTCTCTGTCTTTTGACTGTCACCCTCCAATTCCTTTTCCTTGTCGAAAATCATAGCAACCTCTTCCAAAGACCGCCCTTTTGTCTCGGGGAAGAGGAAGTATATATGAACCAAGAACACTACCAGACAACCGAGAAAGACACAGTAATACTTCCATGCAATCGCTGTGAACGCCACTGGGTTGACATATTGGTTGAAGAAACATGCTACAGCATCCACCGAAAGGGTGACAGCAATACCCTTGGCTCGTAGTTTGAAGGGTAGGATCTCAGCTGGATACGAGATGAACAAAGGCGCATAAGCGATATCGTATGCGCCAAAAAAGAGAAATAGGAGTGGAACTACGGCTATTCCTGCAGCAGGGAGATTTCTTTCGGCAAACAGACCAGCGGCTAGTGTGGACATGGACAGGAAGACGATCATGGCCTCCGTGGAAATAAGCCATAGAATGCGGCGGCCGTATCGCTCCGATGCAAGTGCACCGGCTGCCGCAAGGAGGAAGTTCCAGGCATTAAGGCTGACGTTCACAGCTGCTTGGTCCGATGCCTTGGTAATTCCCACTGATCCAAGAATCGGCGCGAGGTAGTATGACAAGAGACCTGCGATACTGTTAGCAACGGGGGTTTCTTCAAGGCGTTGAGGAACATACCATTTCCAGCCCATTCTTGCATAAGCCCAACTAATACACAGATGGTCAATCTATGCATATTACCTCTGGACGAGAAGAAGGAGCTCCAATTGCTGGTATTAGTGATCTCGGCTGTGATCGTGTTGCATATCAAATGGTACTCATACTGGACCAGCTCGTCCTCTGTGTCTCCGTTCGCGTGGTACTTCCCCAGGACAGCTAGGGCTTCGCCTTTCCGGCCTTTAGATACGAGCCATCTCGGGCTTTCGGGCACAAACATGAGCAACCCTAGGATCTGAAACAACGGATAAGACATCTGTAGCAGACAAGGAACTCTCCACGACCAACTGTTTGCTATGCCGATGGTTGTGTACGTGACAGCTGCCGAACTAATGGCGCCCAAACTCCAAGATGCATTATAGAGTGCCGTGGCCGTCTGTCTCTGCCGAGGGTGTGCGATCTCGGTTGCCAGGAGAGGAGCTGCAGTCTGGGCAATGCCCATCCCCATACCCGACAACACTCTCGTGCCAAAAAAGGCCCAGTGGTTTTTCACTGCGGTCTGAGTGATAGCTCCCATAATCACAATGCTGGATCCAACTAAAACACACGTCTTCCGTCCAAATGTATCGGCAATATAAGAGCCGGGTGCGAAGGAGACCAACGCCCCGAGAGAAGTGGCAGCAATTATCAGACCAACTATATTGGGATCCAGTCCGCCAATGATGGCACCAACTATTTTATGATTAGCATAAACCTCGCAGTATCAGGATGGAGACAGTACACTCGGGCAGCACAAGTAAGCTATTCACAAGGTTTCCAATATACCCAGCCGAAGAAGCAGTAGAGAACATGAACACAATACCCATGTTTAGTTCACGGAGGCCCCTATCTTTGATCCAATTCGGATTTGTGTTGTTTGGTAATAACCTGAAGGCCTCCATCGGTGGCTCCTTCTCCATTGTATCTGCTTTTGTCGCCATATTGTGTGCTCTCTCGGAGATCGGGCTTGCTGGATAAATTAAAGTCGAATTGTATAAACTCAGAATTTCATCATACCATACTGGCTAACTTATATTCTAAAGTTATACAGAACAAGGGATCATCTACATTCTTCCGAACCAACAAACCTCCAGCCTTCCCCAGATGATCTTCGGATAGTTCCAGGATAACCGGTGGCTACAACTTGAATGCTCGGAATGAAGGGAGGAATGCAAGATCCAACTACCCAAACAGGCAATTCAACCAGCACAAAGGTCCCACTATCTCCGACCAGCTCGTCACAGCACCCAAAATCCCATGATCTGCAGTCCAAAAGAAAAAGTATATTGTACTCTATGATACCACCCACCACCACAGTGATGTGAAACAAATTTTCATTCATCGCACTCCCCAAGCAGCGAAGCATACCGATTCCCAAGCCCACAGAACCCTTCACACTGCCCACTAACCTCCCTCCCCTTATGCAGCACCTCCTCCATGCCCCACGCAACACGTTCCGCGCCCACCCTTGCGCCCTCGAGATTCGGCGCCCCGGGTCCAAGCCGGAGAGATGCCATCCGACCCGTCATGAATAACGGTACGTCATCCCGCCACGATAGATCGTTTGTTAGACATGGGAGACCTGACTTGACCTCGATTGGGTATTGGTCGTTCATTTCGCGGAGTAGCGGCATCTCGCGCACGTCCGCCCGTACTCCGGTTGCGAAATAGATATAGTCTATTTCGGGGAGCTCGGGGATCGGTGGGTCGGTTGTTAGGGTCCAGGTCTGGGTGGCTGGATTGTACTCGTGGGTTTTTATTTCTGTGCAAGGGTGGATGGAGGCGCGGTTTTTAGCTGCGTGCTGTTTTACAATCTTCGTGTAGCGTGGTGTAATGCTGCCGCCGTTGCGGGCGGTTTGGAGCATCTCAAGGCGCTCTAGGATATATTAGTATCGGCCTTAAATAGGATTTGGGGCTTTCTTTTTGTATATATACCTTCGTCGGTGTCGGCGGACCAGAAGGCTGCTTTCTCCCAGTTCTTGTACTTGCCCATCCAGGGAAGACTGATATCGAAGTGTTTGACTGTTGCTTAAATGAGATATTGTCCAAAACGCTCTGCTTGCTAGGGATGTTATACATACCCTTCATGCCGGACCGTAACAAGAACCATACTTTCGTCACGCCCTTGCGAACCGCCATATCGACAATCTGGGCTGACGATAGCCCACCTCCAACAACGACCACATTGGTCTCTTGCCGCCGCTGGATCTTATTTTGTACATTCGGACTGGGAAATGATTTGATCTCCGTACTGTGGCAACATGCCGCGGCACCCTCTTGTTCCGTTGAGGGTTTCCACGGATAAATCTTGGAGACACCTGCTCCACCAGGACCGATAGCCAGGACAACAGACCGACTATAAAACTTCTCTCCTGTGGATGTGGTGACAGTAAAAACCTTCGAGTCTGAGCTCTCAGAGAGATAATTATATGAGAGATCTGTGGCCTCGCGCTGCAAGATCTGACCGGGCTCATCCAGACCATACCGCTCGATAATAGACGAACAATAATCTGAAAAGAGGTCCGTGGAAGGAGAGAAGTAGTCCTTCCGGTCTCGTTCGTCAATCTCGCCTCCGATTATTCTGTTTACAAAAGATGTAATGGTTAATGCTTTGCTTCAACCACATTCGCACGGGACATCACTTACTGAGTTTTCCCACCCTGCCTCCTCTTCTTCTTCTTATGCTTGCTCATCTCCTTCCCAACACACCCGGGAATTTCCCAGAGATCTGCATCACGCCCGCTCTCCTGGGTATAAGCCAGCATACCATCCCGATCCCCGGGATCAACATGGAAAAACATCGGGCTGCGGAGCTGTTTAATTTCCAGCGTGCGGAACGCATTGTTCCACCGCTGCATCCATTTATCACCAGAGCCGTCGAGGACGAGAGTTGAGATAGATGATGACGACGACGTCGACGATGTCGATGATGCAGACGACAGCGACGGCACAGAAGATGCAGAGTCAGTTGAGGTGCGCCGTTCCCGGTCCTCTGAGCAAGGACATCCGCGTTCACTGTCCCATTTTGCGGCTCGCACACCTTTGATCTTGCCGTGTCGTCCTTGTACCAGATTCATCCGTCCGCTGTGCTTCTTGATCCAGTGGTAGCGCTGGTGTTCTTCGTCTGTGAAGACTGCTGATGGCGTTTCTTCGCTTAGGCGTGCGGCGACGGCGAGGCCGCATGGTCCTGCACCGATGATTATTACGTCACGGATTTCGTAGTCTTCTGGTAATTCTTGAGATGATGACATCTTAGGAGGGCGAGGTAGTGTTGGAGCTAACGGTGGGTGATAGATATGTAGTGGTTGTAGTAGTCTTTCGAGGTTGGAGGGAATAGCAAATTTGCAAGAACGTAGGATTATAGGAGCAATGGCATTCTTTTGTAGTCTACTAGTATAACTGTATTTCTACAATGTCCTCATAAGTTGACTATCGAGGTACTCGTCCCCAAGGTCCTTGGGGCATGGCAGCATATAGAAACAGCTCACGCTCCACAATTACCATGACGGATTTGATGGGGTATTAGTGTCAATCTCTGAGGACCTTAGGGGTTTCTTCGGTCGTTTCGGATTTAATATTTGAGCCTTTCTGTTGTACTGTTGTGTTAGATCTATAGATACAGGCCACAAACTTATCATACATTTGACACCTTGCTTTCCAGGGCTTAGACATCTAGGATGTTGGACTAGCCATGAGAATGACACAAGTTAGACAATGTGAGGTTTTTGGAATCTACAATGTAGGCTTGACGAAATCCCAATTCGGTCTTTGGCTGCCCAGTCGGCTGTATTCGTTCCAGCAAACGCCCAATAGGTGTGCGTGTACGTACTACCATCGATCTTGGCGGTTGCACGAATATTCAGACACTGTCAATCAGTGCAAACACGCTCAAAATTAATTAGAGCTGGCCTGGCTAGATAGTTTACCATGGAATACCAAAGGTAATATTCGCAGACGGCCATGATCCCGAACCCCTGGGTTCACCTGTAGGCTGTGTCTTGCATCAATCATTCGATAAATTTCCTTTCCATTCTTGATTTATGTGCTCAGATATTGTGTAAATTAAGAGTAGAAGGAACGAAAGAATGCAGGGGAGTAGATAGGATAAGAGATTGGATTAAACTTAGACCTTGAGGGAGCTCGGGCATATTCCAAGATACATCCATGATGGATCCATATGGATGACAGCCCATTTTGATATAAACTTGGATGAGGTAGCCACTTTGAGATAAATTAGGACTGTCTCTAGAAAACATGTACTGATTGGGTACCCAAATGCAAAGCCTTGGTTAAGCCTGGTTTGGAGGATTAGAGCCTTTCTACTCCTTGTCATATAGAAAACACAAAAAAGGAAGAAAAGAAGAAAAGAAGAAAAGAAATTAAATTACTATGAAAAAGAATACTTGCAAGGGGGAATAGGGGGAATAACAAAGCACCAGAAGCCACCAAAAAAAAAAGAAATCAGCAAAAGAAGCAAAACGAAATATAGTCAAGACTCCAAAACCCATAAAACCAAAACTACCTCCAAACCTGCGCCTAGACAAAACACTTATTTATGCCATTTCTTCGTCTTCGTCCCAGGCTTCGCCCTAGACGCACCCCCCTCCCTCCGATGCCAAGGATCCAGAGGCCAAACCCAACCCCTCACCCTCTTAGCATCTCTTTTCTCCCCAATCTGCGGCTCAGGAATCCACTTATCCTTCGCCTCCGCCAGAATCCTCTGACGAGTCATCGCACCAGGTCCGCCAACGTTGAGGTGAGCAGAAGGCTGTTGCGGAAGCGGTACCGACTTCGAAAGCATCAACAAGAAATACAACCCCAGCCCCGCCGTCATAGCCGGCAATGCATCCTCAGCCGGCTCCGGGTCGGAGGAGTCATGACGCGAGGAGAATGACGAGCTCGACGATGATGAGAAAGAGCGCGCGCTGATGGGCGTTGCGAGTGGTGCGTCTCGCGCGTGTGGATGCGCGCCCCTCGCAGCTGCTGTCTTGAGCGGGATTGACGCCGCGATCTCCAGGTACCCGAAGTAGGGGACGTCGTCGTCTGTGTCGCAGCCAGCTCGCACGCAGACGAGCTCGATCTCGGTGATTATGAAGCCGTAGCGGCAGGAGTGCTCGCGCATGCACCGCTGGAGGTGGGCGAGTCCGTTGAGGTACTCTACGCGTCTGTGCGGGGCTTCGTTGCGCATGCCGGTGTTCCAGCGGTCGAAGCTTTTCACGATGCCGACTAGTCGGCCGCGGGGGAGACCGGCGCTTGTTTGCTCGGTGTCTGAGAGGTAGTTTGCTAGGAAGTGAGGGTGGCCGTGGTTTTTGTGGCCTGTGTTGCGGACGTCTGGGGCGGCGTAGAGTTGGAGATGGTCTTTGCCTTGAGAGACGGCTAGGGCGGCGTTTATGCGTGGCGCGTAGAGGTCGCGGATCAAGCTCACTAGGTCGTGCTCGGATTCTGGCGCTAGGCTTGCTGGGGGTACGGCCACGCGCGGTGTGAGCTCTGCCGGGATGTCGGTCTTCAGGAGCTGGATTAGTCGGCTGTCCAAGGAGTCGAATGTTGCCAGCGAGAAGGAGCTCCAGCTGCGCAGGTTGCGGATGTCCCACCAGAAGTAATCGTGTAGGCCGCGAGTTGGAATCACGCTCACGTTGCGGACTAGGTTGATTGGTTGGATTGGTAGTGTCAGATAGGACAGTAGAGTTGTGGACCTTGGGGCTAGGTCTTCCTGGGGACTGAGTAACACTGGTGAATGCTGGGCAGCCGATGCCTGGCGGAAGTTGTATTGAGGTGTCGGCACTGTCAATGGAGTTTGTGTGCTTGCAGGAACATGCTGCCCCCCTAGTCTTTGGGAGTATGATGGGTAGGACATGATGCTTGGAGTCATTGGGGTGACTGGGGTAGTCGGGGTCGTCTGGGCCTGCATTTGAGGCACATATTTTGGCAGCTCCCGGTAGGTGGGATACCCAAACCGAGTCAAAGTGGCGGCATCGATGACAGATGCCGACACGGAGCGTGAGTGGCCCCCACCTGCCTTCCGCTTGTACGAAGGGGTAATAGTCACGGGAGATGACAAGGCAGGGAAGCGGCCCGGTGCAGTCATTGGCGCCGGCGAAATGGGAGAAGCCAATGTCAAGCGGTCCGTGACATCGCGTGTGCGACGGCCGGTTGATGACCGCGGCGGTGGGTAAGGGATAAATCCAGGAGGTGGGTTCCGTGTATTGGACAGAACACGACGGTGACGAAGAGGCCCGCCAGCAGACAGTGGCTCAATCACGACGTCTTGGGGCCGGATCTTAGGCAATAGCTTGGGGCCATGGTGATGTCTGGTTGGCGACGTTGTAGGACTGGTATTTCCAGTCATAGTCGACCAGGGAGATGACCCGCTTGAATAGACGGAAGAGTTGGAGGCATGACGACTATGTCCAGAGCCAATGTACTCCTCAAGAGAAAGACGCGGCGGCGTCGTTGGCCGAAAGATAGCAGAATCGACAGCGGACATGATAGCAAAGTTGTTGATTAGGTGCGCCACCAATAACAATCTATCAGAAGAGTAACAAGTGAATGAAGGAACTGATATCTTGTTGACCAAGTCGTTCACAAAGGCATGATCCAGAAGGAGGATGTTTGGATATTAAATGGACATCGACAGAGTCTCAAACAGCCAAGCATGATGCATATAAAAAGATTGACTGACGAACCCTAGCCGATCTAGAAAAAGATGAAACATGGAGAAGAGCCCCATTGTAACGCCTATGGAGCTTGAGAATCTTTTTTTGGGATCCTAGTCTCCGATCAGAGGCACGTCCACTCGATGAAACGCGAAACTGCCGACATTGTGCCTGAAGACAGGCATGTTGAGCAACAAGGCCCTTGAAACTGCCCCTCCGAGGGGGTCCAGTGCGGCATAGTGCGGTTTCATCGGACTGTCGCGCGTTAAGATGTTACTATATTTTGCATCTTCTTCAATATCATTCTTCAGATTCCCTAAAATGGTTAGCCTGCTGCAAGATTCTCGACATGTTCTAAAAACGGCAACAATTAGGTCACATTTCTAGGTAATTAGCGGACTTGTTGGTGATTCTCCCTGCTTCAGGACTGGCGGGGTTCAGCGGTTAAGGGTTCCAAGAAAGCAGATGGTTAAAAATAGCCATCGGGGTCATGGAATGTGTGATTCCACGGTCTAAACGGGGTAAAAAGGACCGTTTGAAAGGAGGGTTACCTGCTCTAGATGCGCCAGCCGAATGTGATATCGAAGTCGGCGGCTACATGTATGGGATGAGTTTGAAGTACGCGCCCAGCACCGGCGTCATATGCAGTGATTGGATGATCTGATCTTGAAACTGAGAAATGTCCCATAATTAGCAACAATTAATGCAGTTTAATGCAGTTGATGGGGGAGTTCATGCAAGAGACATACATTCTGAGTATCTCGAAAGAGGTTGAGGTCAAATGGGGATGATCCACACACAACCGCGCATTGACCCCTGGGGGTGTTTCATTGTTGTTAGTGTACATTTTGTATGTAGTTAATATCGACTTTTTAGGTACGGAGTACACAAGAGTTATTTGGAAATTCATCTCATTAATTGTCTTTTAATTATTTCATGACATTCATTGCATGTGGGTCGAAATAATTAAAAACACCCAACCGAAAAGAGTAATAAAAAAAGAAAAACGAAAAGGAAGGCCGAAAAAAGTCCTTCCTGTGGTCTATGCACCTTGACAAAACATTCAAAACGCTCGGGGGAATCTCTTTGAACCGTCTAAACAACATATCGAACGGTAAAGGCAATCGCAGAACATCAAAGAAACTTTAAGCCTTGATCTCGTACTTGCGGCGGAACATGTCATCCACCTCAGTCAAGTAGTAGACACCGGATCCAATAGTCTCAGTGTTACCAGTGGGCTTGAAGTCCTTCTTCAGGTGGGCGTGCTCACGGAGCTTGCACATGGCATCATACGCAGCAGGCTCAAGGATAGTGCGGGCATTGAGGCGGTTCTGGAGGTCAAGCTTCTCAACCATGCTGGAGACATCGCCAACAATCTTGGCGCTGAACATGGAGCTGGCAAGGCCGGAACCGTAGCTGAAGAGACCAATGCGCTTGGACTCCTTGGGGTCGAAAGCGACGTTGCTGAGCAGACTGGCCAAACCGCCGTAAACGGTGGCAGTGTACATGTTACCACACTGGGTGGCGACCTGGAGACCGGGGTTGACACGCTCGGCGAAGCGCTTCTTGGTCAGACCCATGAAGGTCTTCTCAACAACCTTGTCGGTGAGAGACTTCTCGTAGTCCAAGTCGCGGAGCTCGGGGGCAACCTCGGCGAAAGCGGGGTGGGAGGGGTTGGCCAGGAAATCGTTGTAGAGCATACGAGCGTAGGACTTCTGGACGAGCTTGCAAGTAGGGGCGTGGAACAAGATGTAGTCGAAACGGTCCAGAGGGGACAGGGACTCGTCGGTGGCACCGTTGGCACCGTTGGCACCGTTGGTCTGGGCCTTCAGGGTCTTCTCACGGGCGTCGTAAGCCTTGTAGCAGGCATCGACAGCCTCGGTGTAGCAACGAAGGGAGTAGTGACCATCGACAACGGGGTACTCGCTGGTGAGGTCAGGCTTGTAGAAATCATAGGCGTGGGTGAGGTAGGAGGCACGGAGACCGGGCTCGAAGACGATAGGAGCATCAGGGCCAATGACCATGGCAACGCAGCCAGCACCACCAGTGGGGCGGGCAGCACCAGCGGCGTACAAGGCAATATCACCGCAGACCACAACGGCATCACGGCCATCCCAGGCGGAGGACTCGAGCCAGTTGATGCTGTTGAAGACAGCGTTGGTGCCACCGTAGCAGGCGTTGACGTTGTCGACACCCTCAATGTTGGTGTTTCCGTGAGGAGCGAAAAGCTGCATGAGAACGGACTTGACGGACTTGGACTTGTCCAAAAGGGTCTCAGTGCCAACCTCGAGTCTTCCAACGGACTTGGGGTCGATGTTGTATTTGTTCATGAGGGAGGAGAGGACGGTGAGGGTCATGGAGTAGATGTCTGCCGGGTAAGATTAGCTGATTGGTCCTGATCTCTTTTGGAATTTGCCGGGGTACATACCCTCACGGTCATCACAGAAGCTCATCTTGGTCTGTCCGAGACCGATGGTGTACTTTCCAGCAGCGACGCCATCGTACTTCTCGAGCTCAACCTGGTCGACACACTGCAATTGACAAATCAGTATAGATTCTAGGTGATAATATACACATGGAACACTCACCTGAGTAGGGAAGTAGACCTCAATGGCCTTGATACCAATGTTTTGGGGACGAGCAGCCATGGTGGGGGTATGGAGGGGCAACTTTTTTTTTAGGGGGGAACACAAGGTGAGGGTGAAGGGAGATAATGAAGATGGAGGAGATGAAGGAGAAGAAGGAGCTGAAGAAGATTAAAGTGAAGGTAAAGAAAAGAGAGAGAAGCTCGAAGAGAAGGCAATTGATATAAGAATGAAAAGGAGTTCCTGTGTACTCGGTTCTACCGTGTACGATCTGTCACCACTTATTATTTTTTCTTTTTTCTTCTTTTTGATTTCAAGTGGGGAGATCTACCCTGGTTTTTCTTTTTTGTTACTTTGAGTGACTTTTTTTTGGTTACAGTTCCTTTGGGCCGGATAATTGCCTAAGGGATATCTTTGAGTTAGTATGTACTAACTATGTACGGAGTATGTGTGAAGCTATACTGAAGTGTAGATAACACAGGTTGTACTCACCGCTAACCATTATAACTAGCCACTACTCAAACTTCCACACTTCAACCCTTTTTAAATAGTGAATAGCAAACAGTAAATGGTTATATACCTATGTGTTATTACTCTTGTTATTACTCTGCTACGTGGCTTTTAATCCAAAAAATCCCAAAAAATCTAAAAAAAATCTAAAAAAAATCCCCTCAACATCTAAGCTACGGTGTAGAACTGAGTCTGCCATCTTATCGATCTGTCTCCACTCAATTCTCTTCGTTCAGCATTTCCTTTTTGAGATCTTTTAATATCTTTAATAACATCCCTTTCCGAGGTTCCTCTTCGTTCTCGAATTTAGTGGAGCAATGGAGCAATGGAATAATACATATTAGGATGGTCAAGTGGCATCACTCCGGAAGTCGGGGATATTTACCCTGAAAGTGGCTTCTCTATTGTGTTCGAACTTTGCTGATATTCCAGACTTTCGGACTTTCAATGTTCAGTCTTCCTTCGCTTTGTATTATATGCTGATACTACCCACTGATCTTTGTCTTTGACGTGGATGGGGGTATGTAGCATAATGGAGAACATCTGCATGACACTGCATTTCCAAGGTTTGATATATTTATTTATATATATATATATATAAAAAGAAAGAAAGGACTCCCAAATATATCGTGACTAACAAGAATATTCTACTAATATCCTAATCCTGGTATAACATAAATCCATCCATGGATGTCTAATGCCATGATGTGTAATGCAGTACCGAAAGTTGCCAAGCGTGGGTCACTCTCACTCCGGGGCGTCTGCCTATCTCCTGTTCCTGTCTCCCTCCTATACAACTCCATCGGATTCTGGACATACTCATTTATCGGCATATGATGTCGGACGTCGCTCATTTCCCTTTTTCATACTGATCATGATCCTCCGGATCTCCGCACCCGCGTTACACCCTTGTTACAGCTCTCCGGGGCCCCGTATCTCCCACAATGGGCGACGAGAAGTTTGATTATCAGGCTGTCCCCATCCCTTCTTACGCCGAAGCCACCGGCCAGCCTTCCTCCTCTCGATCCGATCTTGGCGATGGAACAGATGTTGAACGACAGGGACTACTCGGTCGCGATCATGCCTCCACCCGCGGCTACCACCCACCCACCGTGGAATCGGCACGCTCCAGCCTCGATGATCTGGAATCATTGACCTCACACTCTGACCGAGAGTCAGTGGAGGAACTACGGCGGGAGCTTGATCAAATGGACGTGGATGATTCGGCATCGGCCTCCTTAACCGGCAGAAACGCCCCTCTACGACATCGTTTTTCCAAGCAGCTATCAAGTCTGAGTCGTACCCTGTCCGCTATACAGCGACCCTTCCAACGATATATGCCCAGTTTCCGCTTCACGATAAACCTCAGTGACACGAGGGCACGCTTAAAAGACCAAGGGTGCATCATGCTTCTCCGAGTGTTCGCTCTTTTACTGGTGGTCACCCTAGTGTATGTGTTCTTCATCGCAGATGTCTTCAATATCAACAGTCGCATGGCCATGGGTCAGTCCTATAGCGCCGCCTCCGTCGAGAACTTCATCCAAGGTCACATCAACGAGACCAATATCGCCGAAAACTTACGACGAGTCACCAACTACACCCACGTAGCTGGCACGGAAGGCAGCTTTGCGCTATCGAAATTGATCGAACAAGAGTTCCAGAATGCAGGTTTCGATGAAGTGACGCGGGAGGAATTCCAGGTCTACCTCAACTATCCACGCAAGGACGGGAGGAGAGTCGCAATTATCGATCCACCCAGTCTAGCTTGGGAGGCAAAGCTCGAAGAGGACAACGCCAAAGATCTGATATTTCATGGGCATTCAAAATCTGGCAATGTCACCGGGCATCTAGTGTATGCTAACTTCGGATCTCGGGAAGATTTCAAGCTGCTCGCAGATGCAGGAGTTTCACTCGATGGCTCCATTGCCTTGGTCCGTTACTATGGAACTGAATCCGACCGTGCATTGAAAATCAAGGCTGCTGAATTGGCCGGGGCTGCTGGCTGTATCATCTACTCCGACCCCTCTCAGGACGGATTTCGCAAAGGCCCGGCCTTTCCCGAAGGGCGGTACATGCCAAGCGATGGCGTGCAAAGGGGCGGTGTCAGTATGATGTCGCAGATAGTTGGTGATGTTCTCAGCCCTGGATGGGCATCCACGCCGGGAGAAAATCACCGTTTATCTCCCGAGGAGAGCTCTGGTCTACCCAAGATTCCTAGTCTCCCACTCGCTTGGCGCGATGCACAGATACTTTTGCAGGGCCTCAAAGGCCACGGCTCCAAAGTACCAAACGCTTGGGTGGGCGGTGTTCCCGATGTACAAGAGTGGTGGACTGGTGATCAAGACTCCCCGGTCGTTCATCTGATGAACCTGCAAGATGAAGTAGAGCGTCAACCTATCTACAACATCCACGGCAGGATCAACGGGATGGACGAGCGTGATAAGAAGATTATTGTTGGCAATCACCGAGATTCATGGTGCATGGGAAGTGTTGACCCTGGAAGTGGCACAGCTACTTTCCTAGAGGTTGTACGAGCCTTTGGCGAATTGCTCACCTACGGATGGCGGCCGCTTCGCACCATTGAATTTGTCAGTTGGGACGGAGAGGAGTACAATTTGATCGGCTCAACGGAACATGTCGAAAAGGAGGTCGATGATCTCCGCGCGAATGCGTTTGCCTACCTAAATGTCGACGTGGGCGTTGCAGGGCCTGATTTCCGTGTGTCTGCGTCACCCGTTTTTGAGCGCACCGTGTTGCAAGTTCTGGGTCGTATTTCAGATCCCTATGCGAATGCGACACTAAAAGACCTTTGGGATAAAAAGGGCTCAAAGATCACCCCCCTTGGCGCTGGAAGTGATTATGTTGCGTTCCAGGATATCGCTGGTACCTCGAGCATTGACTTCGGATTTGAGGGCGAGCCCTATCCATACCACAGCTGCTATGAAACGTATGACTGGATGGTTAAATTTGCAGACCCCGACTTCCAATACCATAAAATCCTGGCTCAATTCTGGGGGCTTCTCCTCCTTGACCTTTCGGAGAACCCCATGCTGCCATTTGACCTAGAAGTCTACGGCGACTCCATTGATGGATGGGTCAAGGACTTGGACAAATTTGCCAAATCCAAGAAGGCCGAGGTGGACATGGAACCCATGTTCAAGGCTGCAACCGAGATGAAAGCCAGCGCTGTTACATTCCAGTCCTGGAACAAAATCTGGCACGATACCGTGTGGGGCATGGGCGGGTATGAAAGCAATATCATGGCAGTGCAGCGGGTAAACCATAATGCTCGAATGGCTGCCTTTGATACAAATCTACTTGACTTGGAAGAAGGCGGAGGTGTAAGTTGGCGTTCTGCTTGAACCATTCCTCGCCACCTAGCTAATGACTTGCACAGATTCCCAACCGCACACAATTCCGACACGTTATCTTTGGGCCAGAGCTGTGGTCTGGCTACGATGCCTCGATTTTCCCTGCTATCCGTGACAGCATCAACACAGGGAATTGGACATTAACTCAATATTGGATCGACCGCGTCGCCAACACTATTCACCACGCCAGCGACAAGCTGCTCCACTAATGTATTCTACCTTTCAGCCCTTTTCCTATTTGTTGTTTTTCTCAGCCATCCCTCATCCACGCTTATTGGATTGGTTCTTTTGTCACGTTCTAAACGAGCACTGTACAGCCCGACACCTCCACGTGGTTGTCGGGATACCTCTATACCTGCATTTTGGGAACTTCTTCCATGCCCATCATATACCACGCATGTCTTGAGCTCATACGGGACTTAGCAGATCGTTCTTCTATCGGTTCTATTAGTCGCGTCATCTCCGCTTTCCTTGAATGTATCTAGCTTCTCCTCCTTGTCCCGAGGGACCGGCGTTCATATGGGGATATATCACATTTCGTATCTAGCTTTTAAGAGGGTTCCTCGAAACTTGCCAATCCACATGGTTTGCCTTGCTCACTTCGACTGCTCCGCCCTTAGGGTAGTACCTACATTTTCAGGAAATATTTTGCCATTATTCATTCTATCACGAGTCTAAATATATCGACCAAGCATAAAATTTGTAAATGTGTATGCTCCCTACTTGACCCTGCTAGAACTGTACAATTAAAGAAAACATAATGTTCTTCCCTTAATCCACAGATCGTACTCCAGGGCGCTTCTAGGTCTTCAAGAAAAAGAGGCTCGTGTTGCCGACGACAGGAGTCCACGGTCAGCAATAACAGCATGGGGCGGAAGACAAAGCTGATTCCGCAGAGACAAGGAGGAGTGCTTCTAGGAGAAGGTCCAGTGTTTTTTCCAATGGTTTTCGTTCCGGGGATTTAAGACCGGTGTAGGCGAAGATATATAGTCCAGTCTAAATTATCGTTTTTCATATTGTATGGGTATATGACCTCAAATTGAATAGCCTTCTTCTAGCCCTATCACCATAGTACTCACTCATGGGTATCATACAACATCACGATTCCATCAAATCAAACCGGAGGCAAAGAAGGCTCAATCGCTAACAAAGACGGATGATCGGCCAAACTCTGCCAAAACCCAGCCTCGAAATCCCATAAATCCTGACTCAACAATGCCGCCCACTCATCATTCCCCTCCACCCCGGCCACTTCAGGCAGAGGCTGCGCCGGGTCTGAATGGGTCGAGTCTAGGAAACGCTGTATAGTCCGCGTAGCCTTAGAAAGCAATGCGTAATTCGGATCCCCGGGTTTGACAATCGTCCCGATCTGTACCTCCGCTACAAACACACTGAGGTCTTGTAACGACCGTGTCCGGTGCGCTCGTGGCATGTGCTGCTTTAACATGGCCAGAAGCATTATCCCCGCAGCCGGGAGGCCGTAGTATGCGACCTAGTTGGTATGTATATTAGTTCACTGCTTTGAACTTGGGGAGTTTTATAGACAGAGTATGGTATGCGAACACCAAGTCAATTCCATACATACCTTCCAAATAAGACCTGTCCCGGAATTAGTGAGCTGATCCCGCAGCAGAATAATCTCCACAACTAGCGTGAGCATCTGACCGGCCGTCTCGATGATCGGCAGATCGGGCTCGGTCGGTGATTTAAGAAGTAGAAGACGGAGCAAGAATAGTACGTGTAAGTGGTGTAGCCGTACACCGGCGACAAAGTCTCGGTCGAAAGGCCCTTGTGTACACTTCTTCAGACTGCTCTCGAGTCGGAAGTGGGCTGGCAGGTGTTGCCATTGCGTTTCTGCTTGGCATTGTATCACGCTATACCATTTCTTGATTAGCCATGGTTTCCATTGAGATATTCGGTGCGGGCATTGGGTTTTTGAATACCTTGCTCGTTGCGCACATGATGGATCATGCTTGTCCTGAAGAAGCTCCCAGACCTCCTCCTTCAGAGATGCGCACAGCGCAGACCACCGCGTATCGGCCCGGTACCCGGGTTCTGCGTCTGGGGTCCAATCTATTGAACCTTCTTCTGCGTTCTGACAGGATGGGATCTGGAAGTGGCAGAAGCGTTTGTTCATTCGTGGTGGGCGGCCGAGGAATATTGCTATGTTTTTATCTGCTGAGTAAATGCGTGCAAAGGCTGTTTTGCGCAGTTCTTTGAGGAATGGTGGGAGTCCTGCTTTTATTTCGATATTCTCATGGTAGCCTAGGGCAAATGTGGAGGATATTGCATCGCCTAGTTTGCGCCAGGAATGGTAGCCTTCAAGAGGTTAATATATGGCCAAGTAGAGGTAGTAAATTAAAATGGATAGCTGGTGACTTACTCTGATCTCCATCCACGTAGGAATGGACGATAAAATTCTCGTATTGCATGATCAGCTGTAGATCATTCAGGCAATCTAGAGAGAGGGATATCTCCAATGCGAAGTCACAAAGTTTGGTGCATAGTCTTCGAAGTGTGTACTGCTCTTGCTCGGTGGTATATAGAGACGGGAAGAACGCAATGTCAATTGTCGCTCGACTGACAGCTGCAAAAAATATTCCTAATGTCTCCCAACGAGAATTGTGATCTAGGAATTGAGCCGAGAAACCAGCCAGGTCAGAGGTATCATTGAAGTGCAGTGGTTGGGCCGAGTTCTGCAAGAGACGTCTTGCATAGACTAGATGCCAGTTGTCGTCGTGATAAGTGAACAATTGGCTCACGCTCTGAGTACATTGGTCAACAAATGGCTCTGCCAGAGCCAGGTTAGCTCCTTTAGCTAGCCAGAACATGATTAGATCTTTCATGGCGGACAATTTGTATGTCGTCAAGAGGTGTTTGAGGATATCTGCGCCTTGTAGGACCAGATGGTTATCCCCAAATAAATCCGAGTGCAGATCCTCTGGTGCTGCTTGATGACTACCGGGGCCATGGTCTCCATCCGGAGTGATGTGCTTGAATATAGCCGCATGGCTGGACGATCCGAGATACCCAGGGTTTGGGTATGGATTACGTCTTGGATTAAATGATGGCGATTCATCTGGTGAACCAAGGCTACAAAAATACAATTAGCTAATTCGAATGCAGTCCAGGGAAGTATGAAACTGACCTTTGCTTCTCGACTCTTTTCCGCTTAAAGGGCGTGGTCCTGTAGATGCAAATCCCTTTACTGGCGCTGCAACGCGTGCAAACGGGCAGCTGATGGTCGCATGCCAGTTTGGCCTTCCTACAGGCTTCACAAGCAGCCAGACGCGACATGGCTGGTCTGGCGGAGTTTCGCCCGCTAGTGGAGACAAAAAGAGTGAAGTCGGCTAATAACGGCGAGATCGGAGTGTCGGAGAATCGGCGTGTCGGCGAGATAAGATGCGGGGATCCATCCATCTATAAATGCTGGTCTTTCTTCTTCTCCAACTCGAATACTACATTCATCATGACTCAAGATATAAAACTCGCAGAATATCTGTTCACTCGGTTGCGCCAGCTGGGCGTCGACTCCATGTTCGGCGTCCCTGGTGACTACAACCTTCGCCTATTGGATTTTGTTACTCCGGCCGGCCTCCACTGGGTGGGCAACTGCAATGAACTCAATGCCGCCTACGCGGCAGATGGATATGGTCGCATTAAAGGCCTGTCTGCCCTGATCACCACATACGGTGTTGGTGAGCTGTCCGCTATCAACGGTATTGCAGGCGCTTACGCCGAGAACACACCTGTGCTACACATTGTCGGAACTCCACCGCGCCCGCTTCAGAGCGCGCGCACGTTTATGCACCACACTTTCTCAGATGGCGACTATCGTCGCTTTGCAAACATGTCGAAGCATGTCACTGCAGCTCAAGTGAGGCTAGAAGACGCCACCACAGCTCCTGAAAGGATCGACTATGTCCTACGCCAGGCGTTGGTCCACAGCCGCCCGGTCTACCTCGAATTCCCTGATGATATGCCCGACGTGTTGGTGTCAGCTGCAAATTTGGAAACGAAGATCTGCATTCCACAGCCACCGAGCTCTATCCAAGAGCCCCAGGTGTTGGCTCGCATCTTGGAGAGAGTGTACAGCGCCAAGCGTCCATTTATCTTCGTAGACGGAGAGAGCACAGGTCTCGGTATTGTCGATCAGCTCGATACTCTGATCAAAGAAACAAACTGGCCCACATGGACAACCGTGTACGGAAAGGGCCTAGTCAACGAGCAGCTGCCAAATGTGTACGGACTGTATGCGGCAGCCTTTGGCGACAAGCCAGCGCAACAGTACTTCGAGGAAGCAGATCTGATCCTGACATTCGGACCCCACAACAGCGATACCAATACCTATTTCTTCACTTCAATCCCCAAGCCCGCAGTGGCAATTACCTTCTCGGGCAGCACCGTTCAAATCGAGAATGATACCTATCGCGACCTCTCCGCCCGCAACATCCTATCAAAACTACTCCAGAACCTTGACTCAACACGCCTAGTCCAGGCCACCGGACCCCCAAAACAAGAAATCACATTGGCGAACATCCAGAACACAGACCCTCTCGCCCAAGACAACTTTTATCGCCTGGTAAACCCGCTCTTCCGCGAGGGCGACATAATCCTCACCGAGACAGGCACCGCCGCGCATGGCGGCCGGAACTTCAAACTGCCTGCGAAATCCCGCATCTTCGGCGCCGTGACCTGGCTCTCGATTGGATTTATGCTCCCGGCAACATTAGGCACAGCGCTAGCGCAGCGTGAGCACAATAAAGGCACAGAAAGCAAGAGCCAGACGATTTTGTTCATCGGCGACGGGAGTCTGCAGATGACGGCTCAGGAAATCAGTGTGATGATCCGCGAGAAGCTGAACATTATCATTTTTATTATCAATAACGACGGGTATACCATTGAGCGGGTGATCCACGGGCGCAAACAGGTGTACAACGATGTGCCGTTCTGGAGACATGCGCAGGCGCTGAACTATTTCGGGGCTGATGACGAACATGCGGCAAATAATACTTTTACGGCGAGGACTTGTGGCGAGTTGAAGGATGTATTGGCTGATGAGCGGATTCAGAATGGGTCCGGGGTGAGGCTTGTTGAAGTTTCTATGGGAAGGGAGGATGTACAGGGGGCTTTACTGTATTTACTGAACAAGCAGCTTGCCCAGGAGAAGGAGGCTGAGCAGCAGGAGCAGATTTAGAGTGAGAGAGGGGAGATTACTTCGAAGGTGGTTACATAAAGAAAGATTATGTATATGTTTTACTACATCGGATTTTGATCCAGTGCAAGTAGAATGATGCCTTAGTATGATTATTGCGTGTTTCGCTCCTAGTACACGAAATGAGAAATCCTCAAATCAACAAAACGAGCCTAAGTGAACGCCGATTCCCTATGCTCCAGATCGCCATGCACACAGTGTTGTGAAATTAGAAGAAACAAAAAAAAGGTGAATGACCCCGAAACATCCCAAGGCGGACATCTGCTTGAACATGTGTCATGGGGAGTCTATAATTGATCTGTGTTGCCCAGAGGGGTTTGAGTCATGTTGAATTGTGTTTATTTGCGGAAGCTTTCAACCCCTAGGGTTGGGGTTTCCACCATGCGATCAGAGGGGACGCCCTCGTCACGACGGCGGGCGAAAAAGCTATCGCACTCAGAGACAATGTGTGCCCACTCCGCAAGGGCGCGGCCTGCATATTTGCTGGGCACAAGATGGTCGTAAGAAGGCTGGGAAGGAAGTTCAGGTAAAGGGGAGTTCTTGGTTGTGGGTGTTCGCGGCCAGGTATCTGAGGTAGGTTGTGTGGGGGTATCTTGGTCGGCGGTGAGGGTGTCTGGTTCTTGTTCATCATTCTCCAAGTCGGACTGGCCCGGGTTCTCTGATGCTGTGTCATAATCCGACTTGTCGGGAGAACGCCGATGCTCGACGTGCAATTGGGACGCGACAGGGAGACAAGGGGTGAAAAGACGTTTGTTTTTGGTGGGCCATTGCGGGCGATCCATCCATTCCAGTGAGAACTTGAAAAAGAATGACTGGTGGGGAGCTTTGGGGCGGATTATCTCTTCCATACTGGTGGTCGGAGTTTGTTCGTGTTCATCCATACATTTGCTATCAGCAGTCATTGTTGGATCTGATGTACTATTCTCGGAGTCATCAGAACTGCTGCTGCTGACGCCATCGCCGGAACGTGTGTTGGAAGAGTTGCCAAACATAGCCTTGAGTATTCCCCACCGCTTTTTAGCTGGTTGACCATCTGAGCTATTGGAGTCGGAAGATCCGGTTCGACGGTGTGACGTGAGTTGGTCCGAAGGAACGGGTGGAACGACTCGGTCGAAACTGACGAAAAGATTGACAGGAGACAGTTGGTTTTCGCAACGGATAATGATGATTCTTCGTCCGGGAGCTGGTGTACAGGGAGCAGAGGACAAAGGAGCTGTCATATCTTCTTCGGCCTTAGATTGGAACCCGATGTAGTACTCCCAGACTCGTAAGAGTCGATCCGAAAGAAGTTCATAGACGTTGGAGTCAAGCGAGGAGGGCTCGGTATTGAACCGCCCGACCCTCCAACATAACAAACGATGGAAATAGGCTCGCACCATTGGACTCCAGTGATTGAAGTAGTGGTAGAATACCCGCTCATGCAACAAGAAATCCAGACAGATAGATGCTTTTCTTTCTTCTGTAGCAGTCCAGGTACCCCAGATGCAGAAGAGGAAAGAAAACACTCGCACCTCGGTGAGCGAATTGTGGCTCTGCATCATTTGGCGACAAACGTCGAGCCAAAAGCCCCAATCAAACAATTCCGTTTCAATCGACTGGGCGTAACGCGTGATAATTGGAATGAGCTCCTCGAGGAAGTCACATAACAGAAAGCATGCGTTATGATCAAATAGAGATGTTTTCTGCGCCGCAGCTTTCATTATACCACAAAATGATTCGGCAAACAGTAATCGAGCACGGTTGGGTTCCACAGACGATTCAGACAGGAGGTCACGGAGAAGGATGATCAGACGATTCTCTGCCATCGACCGATGGGTGTTGCTGCCACTTCGAAGATGTTGAGTGGAGGCAGAAGCATCTGGCGACTCGATAAAATCATCGAAAGTGATTGCAGCAGCTGTGTGCGGATTGTCGGACCCTTGTTGTGCTGATTGCTTGTATATCGTGTCCTCCAGAACGAGCAGGAGTTGCGCATGAACTATCAACAACCCAGGCGCCAATATCCGTTTCGCCTTTTCAGTCCCTGGGGGCAAATACTCAGCATACAGAATGTGAACGTATTTCACGAAGACAAAGAAGAGGTCCGTGTCACGGCCAGCCCATCGTGCGATCCACGGGCGGTTCCAATTAATGGGAGTTGTGTTCAAGGGTAGCTCGGGTTTCTGGCGTAGATATCGCAATAGAGGCGCTGGTGAGTGAAACGCTAGGGGACGGAGAGCCGGTGGAAAGCACAAAGCGAGTTCTTGCGTGCATGCACGCATATTTCCAGTGCGTGACCCGGCCGATTCTGACAAGATTCGTCGGAATATATTGGGAGGCGTGCTCCACAGCCGAACCAGGATCTCGGGCACCCCGGGACAGAAGAAAAAGGCATATGCGCAAACCTTGCCGCAAAACGCGACCAGACTCGCTGGTGCGTGTCGCATAGACATTCGTTCGACCACGAAGGCCATCTGAGAGAGCAGGTTTTGGGTAAAAATGTTTCGGATGTTGTGATGAATCGATTCAACCAGAAAGTCCGAACCCGAGGAGCCTGACCCATCCGATGTTTCCGACACAGAAGTTGACGCATACTTCAATGATTCTGTAGGCCCGCTGCCATTCTGGGCCATGGGGAAGGGGATTCGCCATTCCGGGCGAGCCATGATTCCCACAACGGCCTCCAGGAACACTGGTCTATCGGTTCCCGAGATCGACTGGTTATGCTTGCCATTGAGCATCTCCAACATTCCAATCCACCATTTGTTGAGAATATTGACTCGACGATCCAGGTCTTCTGGTCTTAGGTTCTTGCATGATGTGTGGAGGTGATGACGGCTGAGAAAAGGGAGGAGCGAGATACGGATGACGTTGGCTTTCAGTGAGCTAGATTTGGCTTGAAACCTGTTCTCTGGTCAGTAATTATAAGTGCGAATGGCTGCTAAGGTGATTGCACATACTTTTGGAAATCCGCCTCAAGGCCACGGAAGATACCCCAAAGCTCGTCCTTTTTCCGTGTATGATCGGTGCCAGAATTTGCATATGCCGCGGCAGTTTCTGCGGCTCCCTTGGGCATAGGGGGTAGGACTGGGGTCGAAACGGAGAGTGATGCTGTGAATTTTTCGAATGAGGACCGGTGTCGTAGCGAATTGCCAGAAGGACTGTTTGGAGAGCTGGGGTTATCCTCGGGGCCTTTGGCTACAACGGCCAGCATTGGCCGGCGCGGGCGTTTGTAAAGGATTGTTCGTCTGCGGGAGGGTTGTGACTGATCATCTTCTGTTCTTCGACTGCTGAATCGAGTTGGGGATTGAGAATCTTGCTGTTTAGATCTCTTCGCTGACGGGGACGGAGATCGGGAGGAAGAGCCCCATGGTTTCCTCGCAAGGCTGACTATCCTTCCAGACATTGACCGGCTCTTGGATGGCCTCACAGCGGGCTCCGGTGCCCTGGTTTCGGGCACATGTGAATCTGCATCCTTTAAATCCTCCGATGACGATAATGTGAAACGGGAGACTGGGGCTGGCTTTGACTTGTCCTTGGACCGAAGAGAGGTTCGGCGGAGAATGTCCTTCCCCGCAGCCACGGTTTCCTTTGTCGGTGATTCTGCCAAAGTTGGAACAGCATAATCAGAAAATGTACGTCTTAAGATGGGTTCTGTTGCGGTTTGACTGGGAAGATCCGTATAGCTGGCGGCACGAGAGAGCTCGGGATTCTGGTCATCGTTCGTCTCGGGGGATGGCGAAGACATTGTCTAGAGGGTAAAAGGGGGGCAGATCGGTTATCAAGGGGATTTATTGGTCATTTCCCCTTAAATCTCAGGATTCTGAGATTCTGAGCGTAGAAGAGACCAGCTCCTCTTGTGCACCAGGAGATTCCGGGTCGTAGTGATCAGGCTCGCTGCATCTGGGAAAGGCAAACGAAGCACAATCACAATGCTGAAATGCCGACTTTTAGAGAAAATTAGGGAGCAAGAGGTAGAAGTAGAGAGACAGAACAATAATATTGAGGCCAGGAATAACGGAGTTTCGGGGGTGGATAGATCGTCTATGCAGCCGCTTAGAGAGGGCGCCACTCTGATTCAGCAAGTGATCGGCGGGGGAATCTCCCCCAAGGGCGTCTGCACAAGGGTCCGGGAAATAGGGTGGGGGGGGGGGGGGGGGGGGGAATAATATCAAGAGGAAGTGAGGGAGAGAGAGAAGAAGAAGAAGGAAAAAGGAGAAAGAAATCCAAAATGGTTCCCAGGGGGAAATATCCCCAAAGTCTACTCCGTACACACATATCTATTTTGGATTATTTGGATTATTTGGTCATTTGTTAATTAACTCGATACACCTGGGCATTTTTAAACTGATTTCATGTATCTTATTATCATCTTATTATACGAGCAATGTATATATAATTTTATATTATTAAAATCAGTTCCCCTTTAGTTGAGACACCCAAGACCTATTTTTCTCTTTTACTCCACTTTATTCTTCCACGTATCTCTTCTTCTTCCTCTTTTTCTTCTTCTTCTCTCTGTAGCCATCATGATCGCGTAATACTAAACAGTCTCACGGTGTCAGCTCGAGTCCATGGTCTCCACATGCACTGACATGCAGCAAGTCTGATTTGCAGAGACATTGCGCTCTCTCCAGGGCTGTTCAGCCCCAATTGCAAGGTCTTTACACGCGATAGGGCCAATCGCATCCTCTCCGGAACATAATAGGGTAAGTTCACCGAGTGGGCTATGACAACTGTACATCGGTACTCCGTACAGATCTCTCGTATTTCATTCTTGGCTATGGAATGTTAGAATGCGCTGTGATCCGATGGCATCATTAACATTAGCCCTAATTACCTATTATTGTCACATTCCTTTACAAATTCTGCGATGTTTCCCCATGATTCATATGGACTGTAAACAAAAAAAAAAAAAAAAAAAAAACATTGCTTTCCACGCGGCATCTGGATCTCGCTCAAATCCGTTTCCAAAGGATGGGGCTAGTTCCACTACCTGTCATAATTTGTCCTGCAGGGGAGGGGGGGATGAGTGATAAGACGCTTACAAAGTATATCACCTTACGGAGTACAGATATAGCCTTATGAATGGCGATATATTCGCAGGTGCCATACTTTATATTTTTCTGGATGTATCTAAGAGTTCCCGGGGACGAGTGCCCTGTTAACACACCATGAATCACATTGCACAAGCTCTTGGCGACCAATGTTTTCATTGCGCCCCCTGCTGGGAAAATCAGGACCTAAGTTGAACAACAGTGGCTTGAGGTGGAGTGAGGAACAATCATAGTGCAATAGTACTTGAATAGTCTTGTTTTATTGAACTTTAGCTTTTGCTTTGCCAGCCATCCCGGTTGATCCCTCCAGGGAAGTTGATATCAAATTCTACGGGAAAACAATGATTGAATCTGATAGGTGTTTAGTTTGGAGAATGTGGTAATTTGATATATCAGATCAATTGCAATACTTTCATGAACTTCTGGTGTGTTCTTTACATGTTGATCTACGAGGTATCGGTTGCAGCAGCAGATCCAATAATTAGTACCAATACTTCTCTTATATGAACATCAATACTCCGCATATACTTCTGGATTACCAGATGACTTATTGCATGAGCATGACAATAAGCCTGCTTAAGCAATGCAGATCACAATTTGTAATCCAGCAGTCCTATGTCATGTTCTAACCAAGCTATCTGTTTGGTTCATCTTGCCTATGCATGTCAAGCGATCTCTCCCAACTACTCTGTACTCCGTACTAACGGTTGAGTTGGTGGATTGGTCTCGATGAGCACATGTCGCATTGATTACCCACAGCTCTTGTCATCATGGTTGACTAGGTACTTGGGGTATTAGGATTCGGTTCCATGTGCTGCCTGTACCGGTGTATTCCATCACAGTTGAATCATACAGTTCAGCCATTTAGATATCTTCTATTTGGTATACCACTACTCTGTATTCTTGAAATAATATATTGAATACTACAAGCCCCGCTCTTCACACTCAACTGAAAAGCTGAAGATCCCATGAGTGACCGTAGTTTAAAGTGTATCTGCTGCACTTACCAAAGACAAGTCTTTGGTATCACCAGCCACCCCGCGTAACTCTTCCTGACTGAAAACGTTTATTCTTGAGTCCTATCCCGGATAAAGACAGAAACGGTGAGAATCAAGGAAAAAAAGAAGTCTCAACGTTCAAAGATGTGGTCTAATTTACAAGCTTCAGGACCTCGAGAGGCGGCCACATTAGTTGCGTCGCAGGCATTTAAAACCGGCCATCCCCCCATATCTCCCCAGACCTTGCTAAATGAAAAAGAAAGAGGAATTTAGTGGGCAGCGGGGGCCTCCTCTTCCTCCTCGAACCAGCTCTCCTCGACGGGGGCGGCCTCGCCAGCGGCGGCCTGGCCCTCGACCTCGACCTCCTGGCTCTCGTAGGCGGACAATTCGCTGGCAAGGTTGGCCTCCTCGGGAGACTTGGGGGCCTTGGGGGCGGTGAACTTTTGGACGTGCTCTTCAGCGTCACCAGCCTTGATTGGGGTGGGCTTGTAGGCCTTGAGCTCGCGGAGGTACAGGTCCTGGACGGGGTCGGCTGCGGCGAGTTGCGGGTTAGCGAAGATGCGATTGATAGATATAGCAGGGAAATCTGGGTCATATTGAAGATAGTCCCCAGGTAAAGTACGTACCCTGGCGGACGGCGGAGGTCAGGAAGGTGCGGCGAGCGACCGAGACCTGAGCCCGAGAGGCACGGGAGAAGAGGGTGCGCTGCTTTTCGCGTTAGTCAAGGGTCGAGATGGACAGCTGTAAATCAAGCAGCACTCACCGAGGCCCGGAGAGACTGAGACATCATCTTGAGTGAGGGTGTAGATGAGGAATGAGGGGGTAGTTCTCAATAGAATAGGTCTGATCCGTCTTTCCGTGAAGTTGGAGGTTCAAACGACTTCTGTTCGGAAAGGTTCCTTGGCAGATGACTCAGCCGGGCCATGTTGTTCCCGGATCTTTCCAGGGCTTCAACACTACATGCAATTATCAAAACAAATAACTATCTAGTTAACAGTGGTTCAATTTATCGATGCAAAACAATATTTGGTTAAGTTTGTTACATTGAAATATGAACGGTATGTTATCTAGGAGAGCACAGGACACAACCTCTAAACCGACTTGTCTATACAGATTCCCGAGATCACCCGTATAGAGATGTCTGAATCTCTTGACTTCATCATTTACTGTCACCTATCCATGTGGATCTAAATCCCCATCCCATTGTCCTTCTTCGGCATGGTCTATCTACGCCAGCAAACGAGAACAAAGAATCTTTGTTTGCTATAAAAAGTTTCCTATACTTCCTCGGCCAATCAAAACACATAAATAATATCATGTGATTTACTTACTAAGCCTGATCTGGACTGCGCCTTTCTCGGGTGCCGCCTATTGAAGCCTCACTTCATCCCATCGTTTCCCTCTCTCTGCCTCCCCCAGTCCTTGGCTTCTTCTTTCTCTCCTCCTCAGCCTGTCCCCATTTTCGTGAGAGACTTCTTGCGGAGACCTTGACTGGTTCAACACGGCTGGACAAGCTGAGGCGAGATCTCTGTTCCACTTTCGATCCAAGAAAGCGCAGACTGGTGAAGGGTTTTCTACGACTGGGGGTGACTTCTTAGAATCCTGAGGGCTCTGGCCTGTGAAAGGTAATGAAAGCCTGTTTGTTCGAGTACCTCTTGGCATGACATTGTTAGAGGTCAAGGACCAGACAACGTTGCGATGCAAGAGACAATGGATTTGCTTTGGGCTGAGCTAACATCACTGCACACAACAGTGGCCTTGAGCGACTCGCTTTCTTTCATCGACCTTTTCCCTTGCTAAGGGATCCTTCGCAAGTGGCCCGCTTTCGTTTTCCTCGCTGCAGCCGCCAAGCTGTATTCGCCACTTCTCCTTCGCTATTATAATCGGAAATACAACCTACCTCGTATAGCGCCAAAAGTTATCGCAAGACGCTGCCACAATCGATACACAAGTTACTTGAAAACTCAAAATATGGCTACTCCCGCTCTAGCGAAACCCGAGGCCGCGGCTCCTTGGAAGAAAAACCTATCCGCTCATCTCGTTTGCCCCGAATGCAAAGAGGATCCCCCCAACCTGGAATTCCCCGACTCCCACGAGACAGTTTGCGGTTCCTGTGGACTTGTGCTCGCAGACCGCGAGATCGACTTGCACTCGGAATGGCGTACCTTCTCCAACGACGACCAAAATAATGACGACCCGTCCCGTGTCGGAGACGCTTCGAACCCTCTACTCAACGGCGCTCAACTAGAGACCTCCATCGCAAGTGGAGGCTCTGGCCGTGCCCGCGACCTGTACCGCGCTCAGAACAAGCAGTCCGGTGAAAAGGCCAACAAGGCCCTCCTGGCAGCTTACAAGGAAATCGGTGCTCTGTGCGACGGTTTCAACATCCAAAAGACTGTCGCCGATACCGCCAAGTATCTCTTCAAGATGGTCGACGACGCCAAGGCCTTCAAGGGGAAGTCGCAGGAAGTCATTATTGCTGGTTGCATCTTCATCGCATGCCGTCAGTGCAAGGTTCCTCGTACCTTCACCGAGATCTTCGCAGTGACCAAGGTCACCCGAAAGGAAATCGGTCGCATCTACAAGGCTCTGGAGAAGTTTTTCACCACCCAGAATGTGGAGCGCCACAATGCTGCATTGGAAAATGGCGAAACTCACGACTTTGCTGGCGATTACAACGCGACTACTTCGACCAAGCCAAGCGACCTTTGCAATCGTTTCTGCAACCTTCTCGACCTTCCTTACCAGGTCACCAGTGTTTCTGTCTCCCTTTCAGACCGCGTCACCGCTATGGGCGATTTAGCCGGACGTTCTCCGCTGTCTATTGTTGCGGCTTGCATCTACATGGCTTCGTTCCTTATGGGTCACGGCAAGTCTGCCAAGGAAATTTCCCAGGTTGCGCACGTCAGTGATGGAACCATTCGTGGTGCTTACAAGCAATTGTACGCGGAGCGCGAGCGCCTGGTTGACCCTGAATGGATCAAGGGCGGCAAGGGTGATATGGGCAAGCTGCCTGTGAGCTGAACGGTACATTGGAAAGCAACATTTGCTTTTCGGACACATTGATCATATCCAATACTCATGAAAGGGCGACAATGGCCAAACTGGTCTATTTGTGGAGCAAATCCGTAAAAAAAAAAAGAAAAAAACCAAAAAAAAAAAACTTCAACATCTGGTTGATCGACACGCATGGCTGTCTTTGAAACGTCAATCATATTACCTCGCTGCAATGTGCTTAGGATTTCATCTTTGGTGGATATTGGCTTTGGGACAAGCCTGGGGACTACCCTGATTTGTACATCATCATAGATGGGTAGATTGAGCAACAATCAATCATCTTCCCATGGATTTGCTGAATGTAGATGTAGCCTAATATCAACTGTTCATTGGTAGGTCTGAAAAGAACTAGGTCGTCATGGCAAAACACCTCGCGGATTCCAACAAGCGCCTCACCGACGAACACAATAAGCACGTAAAGCTGAATGTTACCAATCGACCAACTTGGGCTTTCGGCACCGCAGACCCTGACGCAGTCACTGGCTCGGGCCTCAACAGCGTTATCGCAGCGAGTGCGCCACTGGCTTTTGTTGATATACCTTGAGGCGTTACGGCCTGTCATTATTCTTTCCACTAGAAACGACTCAGGTTTCTTGAATATTTTCAAGATTTCACTTGTCGATTGGGTAAGTGTATATATCAAAGGTTGACTATACATATCACTAGTTCTACATTCAAATGTCGTTTTGCAACATTCTATGTAGTCGGTATTAACGCCTATACTCTAGTTACAGCACCAGCAAGGGGGAAAATATCTAAACAAAAGTCATGAAAACGACTACTAAAACGACCAGTGAAAAAGACATGACAAGGCCGCCAACATGGCCAACTATTCTTGTATAGAATGATGAATGGGCCCAGAGAACATAAAATATCAAGGTCATAATGAAAAGGTTGAAACTCAGTGTACAGAGAAAAGCCATTCATCCCCAGCTCCGAAGTAGGCACCTAAACCCAGAAGTCCCAAAAGAAGAATGATGAACCAGCACCATATGTATCACCAGGACAGCAGGATACCACACAAATCAACCTAGCTCTTGAAAGCAGGCTTAACTGTGCCATCATCACTGGTGGAGTTATACGGCTTATCGTACCGCTCCTCCATCTCCTGATTGTGCTTCTTCACGTCCTCGGGAATATCATTTTTCGGGTGCCCCTCTTGGTCTGTAAGAGGTGACTGCTCTCCCTCGTTAAGGGTGGGTTTTGCTTTATTGGAGGGAATTGGGCGATTGGGCGAGTCTGGCTGGTGGGTTGTGGTTGTTGCTTGTTCGGGGTCATTTGAGGATTTGGTCGCGTAGCCTCGGTATAGAGAGGTACGAGGCGTTTGAATGCATGCTGCAGAGAGAGCTGTAATTGGGGATCGGGCCTGGAATGGGATCCTTAGGCGCATAAAGGTCGTCATTTTGGATGTTGAAGGGAGAGTGTTTTGGTTTATGAGATTATTGAAGGAAGTTGAATATGGATTACTCCAAGTGGAACTGAGTTCTTTATATACTACCTTGGAAGCCTTGGAAGTCAGTCCCCTATCAAATCCGGTTTCGAGGGATTGGCAATAGCCATGTCATTTGGCGATGACGTACTTCGATGTCATACTGGACACGCCAAGAGATTTGTTCGACAACTTTATATCTATTTTTATGATTGTAGTATATTGTAGTATGTGCTTAATTTAGACACCTTTTTGCTCTTAATTGTTAGGTTTTACCTCACAGGATAGAGAGAGGGGGTGATAAAGTCAAAGCCCGATCCATTGAGCTAGATCTAACAATACTTTCAGCGGCTGTTAGTGAATCCTGCCTGGCATGTAGGATTCAACGATCAACAAGAACAGAGGGTAACAATACAGACAAACCAATGTCCAGTATCAACATAACAATAACAACATTTGGTGCTTTTGTAATTGACAAAAGTCCTTCGAGGTGAGGTTAGAGCATACAATCAGCTCGAACGTCACCGTGAACGCCCATAAACACCTATTTAGCCCAATGGACTCCAAAACAACCGCATGCACACGTAAAGAACATTGGAAGCAGACCAACGCTTAATGTCCGAAAGAATAATTGAATAGAGTTCAGAAAGCAGAAAAAGAAACAAGTGGCAGAATGTTAAGCATCACTCCAACTTGATGTCTGGAACCGTGTCCTGGACGGGATCTGATGCATCGACATCGGATGTGCTTTGGGAACGAGATTGTTGTTTCCGAAGGTCTTCAGCTGCAGTTGCTCTCGATTTTTCTACTTCAGCCGGGGTTGACTCCGATGGTTGCTCGGAAGAACCACCATCGCAGGTACGGGAGTCGTGGGAGCTGGATAAATCGCGCTGCTGTTGCCTCTGAGCAAGCTGTGAGGCATCGAATGCGTCTTGTTGACCGCGCAATTTCTCGTGCCGACGATATTTAGGTGGAGGGACTCTCTCGTGTGACCGCTGGTTCTTTCGCTTCGGGCTAGGGGAGTTCATTTGCTGTGGATGAACGTGAGACGGGGCATTTGAGATACCGCCAGGATTTCTCGGCGCCATTTGTGGTTCCTGTTGGGGTTTCAATTGGGACTGCAGCCGCCCCGATTCTTGCGAAGACCCGGTATGAGATTTCTGCGGTGGTTGCTGTCGTTTTTCCCGCGTCCCAGAGGCCTTATTGGGAGGACCAGCCAAATGCCGAGGGGATAGGGCCTCGATCATAGAGCTCGTAACGGGAAAGGTGTGTTCAAAGGCTGTATCCAACAGGTCCTTGTCAGCGAACTCTACCTTCTGGGATTTCAGCTTGCGCCTCAGTTGCTCTCGCTCGGACCTTATCACTCGGTCTCGATGTAAACTGGATGTGGCTTCCGACCACTCACGTTGGTGCCTTTCCGGTAGATGCTTTGTGGCTGTCGGTGTCAAATCAGTAGCATGTGCTCGAGGCGGCTGTTTTGGACTCTGCTGAGGCGGGTGGGGTGCAACTGGGAGCTTTGTAGGCGACACCGGGGCCAAATTATTTTGCTGTCGGGGCACCACAGCAGGGGGTGCAGCAGATTGGGAAGCCGGTGCAGACCACTGATCCTGCAGTTCGGCCGCCAGTTGAAGATTAGCACCGGTGGTATAGATGCCGTTGAAGATTAGCGGGACTAGGTTCGGTGGAACACCAGCGCGCAGGGCATCCGACAGTATTGACTGCTCGATGCGCCGCTGTTCCAGTACCAAACTAGCCTGGTGTGTTTTTTCTTCCTCCTGCTTGCGCCGGTCTTCTTCAATTTTGGCCTGCAACCGCATCTTCATGTCCTCTGTGAGGGGAGTCGACATTGTCAGTGGAGATGGCAGGTAGTTGTGCCCGGATGGTGGGACCAGATGTTGGGATGGGCTCATTGTGTGGTCGGGGGTCGTCGGGGATTCCTCTATTGAAGGCCACAGTACTAGTTGTGGGAGAGACTGGGTCTTTGTTTTGGCAGACTCATGGGGTTCCTTAGTACCGTTCGTGCGCTTGGAGGGGGTTGAGGTGCGCTTCATGTTGACAGCAGGGCAACAACGCGTTTGAATTGCATAAACACGGGGGATGGCAGGAAGGCCCACGAGTTGGATCTCATGAAGGGTTATGCAAAGAACTCTGATGCAAAGGCAGGGGATATGGGAGGAGAGATCGAGAGAACCCCAACTAGGAAACAACACAGAGTTTAGGGCATGCGGTTACCTCATTGAGATGTCCCAGTGCAGAGCTTAATGAATGCCTACACTAACCAGTAAACCTGTATAGGCCGAGAATATTCAGGCTAACGTGGCCAACGCTTGAGCTATTGCGCTATTGGTCAAGTAGAAGAAATTCATTTAAAATATATACTCGGCGCATCAGCAGATGCCCACATGGAAGCCACATCTAGACATCTAGATATCCTCCATGCAAAAGAAAAAAGGGCACAAAGGGTATCCTATCGCTGCATTTGCCATCTTTATTTCACCACCTCGAGCCCGCACTCGTGCGTACCCGGAAGACGATATCCCAGCCAAGGTGGCAGGTCGCAACATCCAAAATCCATGCTGGAATGCTGGAGGGAAAGTGAAGAAAAGGCAGTCATAATGCCTGTTTTGTTTTATACATCGCCGCGATCGAATCGACTTAGGACTTCGGGCGGGACTGTGGGAATGTACTTGCGGGCTCGTTCGCGGTTCGTACCACCAAAGCCGGCACCGTAGCTGACCAGCATATCTGTACTGGTTGGAAGGGAGAAGGGGAGGAAGAGGGTTGGGTCGACGAAGACACTATTGCCGCTACCGGGGCGCTCTTCGTTTTTGGTGGCGACCATGCTTGCACGTCGGGATGATGCACCAACGGAGCCTGGGGATAGTCCAGTGTCAGGAGACATGGGTGCTGCGGAGGGCTGGTCCTTGGATGGTGTCTTTGGACGGGTATCTGCTGCTGCTTGGACCCCTAGTCCAGCTTCTACCTTTGCCTTCTCTTCTTGAATTTCCAGTTGCTCGCGGTATAGAACTTCGGGGTCATTTTGCATGTCGAGAAGGAATTTCATTGCTTGCTTAGTCAGGCCTTTCTCCCCTACTTCTGGGCGGTATGACTTGACTGCATGTAGGAGCTGGGCGGGAGTGAGTTGTTGGAGTTGGAGCAGGGTTGTTACGAGAGATTCGTGGTCATCGCCGAGCGACGAGAAGCATTGCAGCCATTGGAGGAGTTGAATGACTGGGGCTAAATGTCGACGAGCAGAGTCAATTGTAGACTCTCCGGTGCTGTTTGTAGATCCGTTTTCGTAATGTTCTGGCACACGGTTGTTCGTGCGTGCCCAATCCTCTAATGATGAAACGTTCATGCGGATCTGCATTGCCTTTGTGCGCGCCAAGTAACGTTTCGTGCTCATGATTCGGTTAAATATCTCAGCACTGAGCCAGTAGAGAAGCTGGGAGAGGATCTGGGTTGTGATCACCGAGTGAACATCGTAGAGATCAAGTACAAAGAGGGTCGATGATAGTAAGGAGGTGATATTCCGAGGTGAGATTTGTGCTCGTCGCCGCGGCGATGGAGGCCGGAATCGCTTCTCGTCAGGCTCGGGATTTTTGCTTTTATTTTTGCGGAACAACTTCCACTCGTTTTGGAAGGCAATATCTTCCAGTCCAGGGATGGTTTCATGGTCCAGCATTGCGGCATCCAGGACTTTGTTCATTCGGCGCTCGGCGTCACGAATGACCAGAACGAATATCTCGTTGATCAGCTCCGCTAGATGGAGCTGGAACTCGACGGTAGATTCCACTAAGCCCCCATCCTTCTTCAGGTAATGAAGTAGAAGCGTGGCATTTGACAGCCAAAAGGCTTGCATTGTCATGTCCCACTGGTAACGTTCTACAACGTCATTAATCTTCTCCATTGCAGATGATAGCAGGGTTGTGAGCAGCTCGGGGCTGGCATGATAGTGCGCATAACGGGCGCTGAGGAAGAGAAGATTTGCAGGCACTGGCTTTTGGGAAGGAGACCGCTGGGGTGTCATGTTGGTAATGATGATATCCAAAATGCGCTCTAGCTCATGATCCTGGAAGACAAACATCTGATCATTCAGACACTTGTCCCAGACAAATTCCTGCTGATCTTCCTCGAGCTCATCTTCATCGGACGGCTATGGGATTAAAGAACTCAAATCAGTCAAGGTCGAACCCTTATTTTCATAACATAAACTGACCTCGAATTTCTCGTCAAGTCCTAGACTGGACAAATCAACTTCCAGATTGATTGCGCTCTCTTCCATCATCATTCGACGCTTCATCTCGCTCTCCGCTAGCTCTTCTTCGAAACGACCATGTGCCAATCCAGCGTCATAGAAGTCGTCGTCGACATTACCAGAGCCAAAGCTGTAACCATTTTCATGCAAATATTCAGAAATCTCACTACCGGGCTGGGCGAAATCAAAAGCCCTACCACCGGACGATGACTTGATATCCGGTGATGCACCATTATCAAGAAGAATCTTCGCTATTGTTTTGTGTCTGTTGGTCAAGGCCCACATCAAAGCGCTCCACTGGTTACGATCCTGCCTGTCGACGAGGGCACCGGCGACGATGAGCGCAGAAACGACTTCTTGATGACCCTGTTATAAACCGTCAGCCTCGCGTCAATACTTTGTGTGTAGAGCAACCGACAAAACAACTAGCATAGATCAACGGCACAGTCCCCTCCTCATCGGGCTTATTGACATCGACGTAGGTCCTCGCCTGGCCCTGGACCAGTTTCCGCACGCGCTCCACATCGCCATTACTGGCCGCCATGTTCAAGCTCTTCTGTAGTATATCACGCTTCTCGTCATCGGTCAATTTCTCGTCGGCGGCAATTGTCTCTTCGTCTGCGGTAAGCGAATCCACCTCCCGATGGGCAGCTTGGGCAGCAAGCATCTCCATCAGCCGTGCGTCACTATCTTCAATATCGCGCCCATAGTGAGCCCGCAGTTCGTGCTCATTATCGTGTGAATGATCGTCGAGGGCTAGGCTGAAGGATAAGGGTTTTGCGGCGACTGGCGCGGTCAGGTATTGTGATTGACCTGTTCAACGATTAGACCTTAATGCTTGAACCCCCAACACAACCGGTAACTTTTCCAGCATGTAAGTGTTCAAGGGGAAATAGTGTGATCGCCCTCGTCGGGGAAACGAGAAAATAGTTCCGCGGACACAAGAGCACTCACCTTGCCAAGCATCGTACATCTCAGTCTCCGGCTGGAAGACCGGGACGGAGCGACGATCGTCCAGTGATTTGGGTAAATCATCTGGGAGTTCCTGTTTAGCTTCGTGGAAGGACGCGGGGCTGTGGTCGCTGTAGTCATTGGAGTCGATGGGGTCCTCTGAAGCCCCGCGCCGCGGTTCGGTCATGTCCATCGTGGCGGGCTGGCTATCCGGTAGAGTTGTGGCGGGACATCAAAAGGTTTGAAATTGGGAGGAGATCGAAGAACCCTCTCTGGGAATATGTTCTCTAAGGAGGGTACCCTCCACGCGTGGAAATTTGGTGTTGGAGGGAGGTGGTGGTGATGAGTGGGTGGTGGATTTGGTGTTCCGTTCCTGGACCAGCTCCCGCGATGCGGCCCCGAAGACCTTGGGGAGATATGACGCAGCTTTGTAATTTCTCCGTGATATCAAATGTTGGGGTGTACGGTACTAAGGTGGGAAACCAACGAAGGCAAATAACTTGGTAGGTTGCTCTTATCTTTTGTTTTGGTTGGAATCTTTATTTCTTCTACTAATATGTAGGTAGGTACCTAGGTAGCAACCCCCTATTCACTCCAAAAATATTTCCTTTCAAATACTATTTCCCATACATACAACATCATATGAAACTAAAATTTGTTACTGACTTTGTATTGGTATATCTTAATTGAATAGCGTCAGCTAAGGGGGAAGGACATGATAAATAGGGAAGAATCAGGGGGACTAGGTATGTAGGTACATCGGATGCCGACAAGTTCAAATGCAACATGGCTGGGATGGCCAGGGTATGTACAAGGCTTGTTGTCATTATGGAATGGTAGATCCAAACAGACGTCTCCATTCATATGGACAGCCCGGCCCGGCACCAACAAGACATAAAAAAAAAGGAATTCCAAAACGAAAGGTATTAACCAGATGCAAGTATCGGTACAAAATGGTAGAGGGACAAAGCAGCCTCTGGAAAGGGGGTATAAACTATCCAATCACGGATGTCAAGGTTGTAGTACAAAAATGGATATAGAGATGCAACCAAAAGGACCAAGGAAAGCGAGGGTAGGAAACGAGAGATTATTCAAGTGCTTTGCTCCGGGATTGTATTTCGTCTTCGGGGAGACAAGCAATCCACAAGCACCGTTCGATGATGCCCTGCACGGGCTCAAACTTGTATTTTGTACTGGCGTCAATGAGACGGAGGAGGCTCTTGACGATTCGTGCTGCAGTGCGATAGCGCTCGAAGTTGACAAGTAGACCGCCATGAGTGCTGTTAACCTGTGCAGGTTTCTGTGCATTATAAGTGAGGTCATGGACATAAAGGCCTGGAAAGAAGGGCGGAAAGAATTAGCAAACAAGGCCTAGCGCGATATTTAAGCAAACGGGTTCAAAACTCACCGATGAATGGAATACAGCCTTCTTGCAAGTTGGCCGTCTCCATCTCGACACGTAAATCATTGAAATTGCGCACCGGCTGAATTAGGCATTCCATATCCTTGAACAGCCGCTTATCCTCAATCGAAATCAACTGCCACGTACTCTGCAGCCGGGAGCAATCAGACGAAGATAAAGCAATGGCGATCTGGAGCATCGTGGCGTAATTGCAGATGCGGCGTGCATGCGCAGCTGTATGGATGTATTTGATAATTGTGCGGGCCCGCTCGTTAACGTCACGGGTCAAGACAATCTCCGATAGGATCCATTTGACCATAAGGTTGAAGCGGCCGACGACCAAATCGATACCTTTGCGTTCCTCGCTTGTCAGGAACTGGACCCAGTTTGTGATTAATGGGCAGGCACTGCTCCATTTCATATCGACGAGATCTCGCCAGTCGACTTCGCTCAGGGCAGCCATTTCGATTAATGTCAATTGGTGTGCGAGGACCTGAGATTCACATGATAGGATAAAGGGAACATGGTCGGGTAAGAGGTTGATGATGGGGTTCTGGTCTGGACGATTGTTTTCCGAATTGAACAACACGTCACTCGAAACTTGCTGTATGTTTAGAGGACGCGAAGCAGAATTACCCATTTCTTTGTGTCGCGGGGATGTGTCGGGCGTAAGAGGCTGGGCCTGGAACAGGACTGTATTCAATGGCGAAGGATAGGAAGTGAAAGATCCCGGATGTTGGATGGTCATCGGTGGGGAGGGAGGTTGCGCTAGAGGATGAGACGGGATCTCAACAGTTGATGAACTAGGGCTGCGGGTTTCTGTCAAAATCCTTGCACCAATAGCTTCACGGGGATCAATCAGGTCGACCGACATCTCAGAAGACAGAGCGGATAAGCGCTTCGGAGTGACTTGACCAGCATCATGAGTAGACGAGACCGGGATGGTTGCGCCACGAGGAATGCGGCGCATGCTGTCGGTTTCGTGCACAATTTGAATTGAGGGGTGTGATGACGCAAGTTCAGATGTTTCATAGCTTGATACGAGGGTGAGCGGAGCACCGTGCGGGTCATATTGGAGTGGCTGGCTTGTAGGCTGCCATTTCATGGACTCGTCGGTTAATCCTCTTTCAAGAAGCGGGATAGAGTTATAAGACTCCTCGGACTCAGTAACAGAATCAGAATAAGGTCTAGGGGGCGCCAATCGACCCCCAACCGTGGAATACGCAGACTTGTCCGTCTGTCGCCTGCGAGAGAGAACATCCCACCCAGGCCGGGTAGTTTCGGCGCCATTCGGAACCAAAGGCTGCTCTCGGTGAGAGTGAGACCCCTCTGCCTGTGTAGACGAAGAGTCTGGACGGGCACAGGGTGGTCCATCCCACTTTCCCTCCAGTTTCAACAGCGTTGACTCAATACCACCATCGTCGTCATCGGGAATCTGTGCAAACTTCGCAATGACTGACTCAAAAGAACGCCTAATTTGCCGGGAAGTGCGCGGCTGAATAAGTGAGTACCGGGGATTTGGAGGGATCAATGTTGAAGGAGGTCTTGAGGCACCGCTATCAGAGGGGGCCGTTTCATTCACAACTGAGCCATCCCAAGACGCGAACGAGTCACGACAGGACGGAGGCTCGGTCTCGTCTCCAGTCTGCATTTGACGGAGGTTTCCACCTCGGCGCCTACGAAGAACTGGCCCTGACTGTTTGTTGTTTTGATCTTGCATCGTATAGGAGTCGACAGTAGATTGAGCCGTCTCGCTGCTCATCGAAAGCCGCTGTCTCGAGATCCCGCTTTGGAAGGATGCGTACTTTCTGAGTCGGAGAGATAGAGAATTCTTCTTCTTCTTTGGGGGCGTCGATTCGCGTTCGACCGAGGACGATCTCTGCGGGGTCATAGGGCGAAGGGGGTAGAATACGTTTGACTGAGCAGCCGATTCTGGTTCGTCGGCATTGTAGCAGACCGGCCGAAGATATTCTCCCTCCACGGGGATCGATTGCGTTGAGGCGTCATCGGACACTTCGAGTTCCGGCACTTCATGAGAATTATCATCGGCGATTGGTACTGGTTCTTGTGCTGCCCCTGACATAAAGGGCATTTCGAACCCGGTATCGTCGACAATGATGATTGATTCGCTGCCCATGGTGATGCCGCTCCTGAGTTTGGGGTCGGAATTGGGGGCTTGCGTCGGTAAAACCGTAGAATTGTTAGATGCCGGCTCCTGAAGAGTCGCTTGGTGGAAGTCAGACGCAGCTGGCGGCTGAGTTTGGTCTTTCGTTCCTTCCTGGTTCATGGCCAAGCGATATTGTTTGAGGACCTCATCACACAGTACATCAATCCGACCTGGATATTTGGGAATAGCAGCCATCTTCCTTTCGCGGTAGAACTCAGATCCGAAAGCCAATCCAATTGGCATTGCGGATGTCTTCCCGCGGGAAGGCAATGAAATAGCCTCATGGGAATTCGCAATGCGAGCAGAGACACTCTGACCGCCATTTCTCGTGTGCAATGCTCGTTTGATTGAGCCAATGATTGTTTTCATACCCGAGTTAGGGGATGATTTAGGCACGTCCGGTGTACTCCGACGATCCGGATTTGGGTTCTTCAACGGCGGCGGAAGGGGAGGCGATTCCGGCGCCATCATTGTCATGTACGACTCTGCAGGAGGATACAGCTCTCCACGTATTAAACTGACGGGATCGAGCATCTCCTGTGGTGCGGGTCCCGTTTCGGGCTCTATCGCAAACATCGGCAGTCGATCATCTCGTACCGAGTCCGAGAAGCTCCCGCTTCTCTTATGGCTATGGCTGTGGTATGGGTGCCGCGAGACCATGGGAGATACGGGTGACCCAGATGTTTCATGGGTCCTGGACGGGGACTTGGATTTTTGGAGACCTAATACCACAGGGCGGGGCGCCTTGCCTTTCGAGGCAGACATGGAAAAGCGCCGGGGGGATTTAGGGGGCAATGAACACGAGAGCGCCATTAAGCTTTGTTCGCTCTTGGCAGATAGTGGAATGCTTTGTGTGGTTGCTGCAGAGTCATTTCGATCATGCTGTATGGGGAAAGGAAGGCTTTCGCGAAAGGTGGTGTCTGCACGGGGCGTCATGCCATGAGTAGGGACGATTTGCTGCAGTTCCTCGGCTTTAGGTAACTCAATATGAACATCTCCAGGTACAATTGAGATTTCTGGGTCGTTATAGGCGCGAGACAAGTCGGGGGAAGACCAATAAACTGAACATTTGCCGTTCCAGCAACGCTTCAAGTCGATGAGAATCTTTCGATCACTCGTGCCGCCATTTTGTCGAGACCTGACCTCTGAATATAGTTTGTTGATTGTCTCACAGAAGCGGGTTCGAAGCTCGTAATTCGTAACAAAGTCGTCAACAAAATAATTGAGAATCCAATGTCGCAAAGCCGCAAATGTGCGAATCCTAATAATGCGTCCATCATCTTGTAGACGGTTGATTGCCCACTTTAATCGCGCAAGAAGAAGAGCCAAAAGGTGTGTTGTGGATAGGTACGAACGGAAGGTAAGAAAGAAGTCCGATACCAGCTCATAGTCCATGAATGACTCGGAGGAGATTTGCGCAACGATTCGGGCGGGTGTGGCAGCACTGATATCCTTTGTCCCCGTAATATATCGGACAACAGACCCATCATCCATATCATACACCAGCGTTTCGTAGATGGATGGCTCAACCGGCTCCTTCAATTCATAGACCATGGAGTTCCTCGGGGCCAGTGAAGCTCGGTTCATATCCATAGCCGCCGCGGTGCCCGAGAACATCGAGATCGCAAAAGATGGCCGACTCCGCGAGAAAGAGTCTCGAGGATATGGAGTATGGAGTCCCGGCAGTGGGTCAGCCATGCCTCCAAGCAGTGTTGAATTCCGAAAGTTGTCCGACATCGAGGTTCGCGTATAGGCAGAGCTCTGCATAATCGCACTGCCTTCAGCGTTGAACTGCGGCGACCCAAGCCGATAACGCGGAATAGGAACCTCCAAGGCTGGTGTCGAATTCTCACGTGCAGACTTGGGGCGGTCTTCAGATCTATCGATCACTATCCGCAGCTCCCCACGCTTCCCAGCACCGGTTATCGATTGCTGCTCCGATGTTGTCGAAAACGAGATGGGTCGTGTGCGGTGCTGACTCGAGAGTTCGGGGGCGGCGAGGGCGGGCTCGAGGTATTCCGGCTGTTCGGGCTGTTCGCGTGGACGCAACTCAGAGAGCTGCGAGCTCGACCACCTGAATGGATTTGGGTCCTCGCGGGTATGTGCATGACTCTGCGGCTGAAGGTGACTGGGTTTCGCGGTATCGATTGGAGAGAAAGATGCAGGCTGTGGGATTTTCTGGGACGGATTGGCAATCGGCCTAAGTTATTGAAATGATCTTACTATCAGCAGGCTGCACAGTATGTGACATAGCACGAGGGATTATGGATCGACTGGTGTACCTGAGAAAGATTTTGCCATTTTGGCCGACACTTCTTACGGTGAAATGGCCGGCCTTCCTCCCGGGTGAACGCGCCTCTAGTGGGCCACGGTGTGTTTGGGACCGCTGTAGCTTGTTCTGTCGTAGGAGCTCATGGCTATCCTTGGCGTTTATTCCAGTTGCTGTTCTCTCGCGTGCTGCCTTCAACTCTAGATTCCGCTTGACGTTGCTGCCCTGGGCTACGGTGTTGACACGGCGAAGATTCGAGATTGGATTTTGGGGCCCTCCACTAGACATCCGGTTTGAGGGTGGAAGTTCATTGATTTGAACCTGCGGGCCCAGAAAGGCATCCTTGAACTCCGAGGGATCGATGGGTGGAGGAAAAGGCTCCATGGCGCGAAAGCTATAATAAGGAACGCGAAATGCTCCCGTCGCGACGGGGCCAGGGTTTGTACCACTGGAAGAAATCAGGGTAAAATCATACAAAATAATACATGACTGATGAGGTCAGAAGGGCTTTTAGAAAAAAGAAAAAGAAAAAGAAAAAGAAAAAAAAAGTAAAAAAAGGGAAGAAATCGGACAGCTCTTGTTTTTGTGGAGATGACCCGACACGGCGGAAGAACACAGTGGGCACTCTCACTCTCTCTGGGAACGCTGGGGTCATTCCATAGTAGAGCCCCTTTTACCACTTTTTTTTATTTATTTAATTTCTATCTCGGACTCTCTCCCTACATGTACTTTATGTATTGTATGTACGGAGTACTGTATGCACTTTATTGCTACTCATCACATATTTCTCTCTACTATGTTGTACGGGGTCCGGAGGACGGAGCACACCGTCCAAAGCTGTGTAAACGAGGTGATAGGTACGTTCCGGAAGGCCGGTGAAAATCGTCTCGGAGGCCCAAAGTACCTATTATTGGCGGTGCAAACAGGGATTCTGGTTGGCTGAGTAGTCCGCCGTTATTTCCTCCACTTTGATAGTGACGCGAAGGGAAAATTGGGGCTGTCTGACATATCCCGGATCTGGGTCGATCAACTCAGATGTCTTACTTTGTACGGAGCATTATGGAGTATTATGGAGTACTACGGAGTATATAGTGGTTTAACCCAAAAATGCGTCTTAATTCATCTCAAACGTACTCCGTACAGAGTACAGAGTAGAAGATTTAATTGTGTGACCTCTCTCATCGTCAAGCCCTGGAAATTACCGTGCAGCGCCCTAATTTAGATCATTGGCTGCCCTACTTTTATAGACCCATGCTAGCGCAAGATTCGCACAAGATCTGAGCATCGTATGATTGGAAATTTAAGGGGAAATTGGTTCTCTTTTATTTATTTTATTTTTGGGGCCTACTTTATAGATTCATCCATTATTATTTTCGGAGTACGGAGTACAACATACTCTATACTCAATCCACACAAGACTTCAATTACTCTCACCTATCACTTTACTGGTGAGACAGCACATGTCAAATGTCGATCAAACCGACAGTGATCCATAATAAATTGACATATCGATATTAACCCCCCCCCCCCCAAAAAAAAACCGGACCCAAAATCACCTCTGAAGACTGAAGAAGTGAGGGGCCCAAACCTTACTGATCTAGGTAATAGGTAACTAAATCCGTTACCTCTTTACCTCTTTATCTCTTTACCTCTTCCTCTTCCTGTCTTCTCGGGATCTGGCCGATAATGTTTTCCTGGCCTGAGGCCCGCCTCCCGCTTGTGTTGGGCATTGCTGTGGAGATCAGCTGTAGGGTTTCGGCATCTTGGGTTGACGTTGCTTCTGAGCGTTAGAGATATCACAAAGAACCCTATTCCTATTACCCAGGTGTCATCATATTCACGGTCGCTTGGTGAGAATGAATGTCTAGGTGTGTAATGAATGTGAAGAATTTTTACTACTAGTAAACTCGTAAGAAATCCATGGTGGATGTGCATCGACGAGCGGGGAAGTTACAATCTTCATTCGGGTACTGGGCAAGGTTGAAATGGGACTAGGACTAGGGACCAGTGTCACAATACTCGAATTACTCAAATCTCATGAAAGCAAATCAATGCCATGGACGGTAATCTAGTCAAAATTACCAGAGCTTGCAAGCCGGCTTCCTATCCGGGCAACTAAAGGCATTCTTGAACTCCCTAGAGTTGGCCATAGTCTCCTGTGGCAGTGGTCAGTCATGGTACACAAATAAAGGAATGCATCGATGAGACTCACGATAATTCGTGCTGATTTAGGCGCATGGGGATCGTTATAGATCGCCTGCTCGGCCGCCTCCTTGGTAGTCTTTCCACACCACCAATTACCATAAGATATAAAGAACAGCTGCTCTTTGGTGAATGCATCCAATCCCGGGAGGTGGAGGTCGGGCTTTGCCTCATCATGCTTTTTCCATGCGTGGTATGATGCTGTCAACCCTCCAGCGTCGGCGATGTTCTCGCCCAGTGTCAACCTTCCGTTCACATGGAGGACCTTGTCCTCAGGACCAGTGACGGTAAACTTGGAGTACTGGTCGACAAAGCATTGGGCACGCTCTTCAAATGCTTCAACGGTCTTATCATCCCACCAGTTAGTGTAGTTTCCACTCTCGTCGTAGTGCCGACCGGTGGAATCGAAAGCTATGAGACATTGATTAGTTAGAAAAAGGCGGGAGTTTTGTAGGGAACTGAGCATACCATGTGAAAGTTCGTGGCCGCTGACGGCACCAAATGCACCATATGCCAGATATAACGGAGCGGAAGGTCCATAGAACGCTGGCGGCTGCATAATGCCAGCAGGGAAGACGATCTCATTACCTGGCGGGTTGTAATAGGCATTGACAGTCGGTGCACTCATGTCCCATTCGTCACGGTTGGTGGGCTTTCCGAGCTTAGACCATTCGCCGCGAAGTTGGAACCTCGCCACGGCCACCTCATTCTCAAAGAAAGTGTCCTTGGACAATTCCAGCTCCCGGTAGAATTTATTCACATCTTCGGGGTCTAACACATTGGGACTCTTTGTGGGAAATCCAATCTTTTGGATAATGTTGCCCACCTTCTCAATCCCCAATTTTCGCACATCCGGAGACATCCAGTTAGTTTGGTCTAGGGTGAAGATAAATCTCTCCTTGATATCGGAAACAATCTGATCGCCGAGTTTCTTCGAGTCCTCAGAGAACGCATCAAGCACATAGAAACGGCTGAGACTCCATTCAAGGCCTTCATCCAGATGCCCAAGGCATTTACGCCATCGCTCCTTTTTGGCCTGGGGCTCTTTTCCGGCCAGTTCATTCTCGAATCGCCGAAGAGGTTCAATGGAAGCATCCTCGATAACACCCGCAAACGATTGGATGAGCTTCCACTGCAAGAAGAGCAGGATGGTCTCTCTGGGTGTATCTTTCAAGAGAACAGACAATGCCTTCATATAGGAAGGCGACCCAACAATTAGGCGATCACCTTTGTAGTCATGGGGCGCCAAAGATGAAATAATATCAGCAAACGAGATCTCAGGTACCAGGGCCTCCGTTTCCTTGACACTAAGGGGGTTGTAGTATTTGGTGACATCTTCCTGGGTTTGGGTATCTGGAGTCACATCCGCGAGCCTTTTTTCAAAGGCGACAACATCCTCGGCAGTTTTGTCGAATCCATCTCCAACAAGTCCCCGAACAACTTGCTTCAAAACGGCCGTGTAGTCAGCCACGGTCTTTGTGTTATTATAGTACTCTCGTGCGGGAAGTCCGATTTCACGAGGCGGCGAGACCATGATAACAACATTATCGGGGTCTCTATCGTCAGGCTAGAAGGAGTCGTTAGTGGCGTTCGTGAAGTATAGGCCGCATAGACTTACAGTGACACCGGAAGAAGCTAGAGCCTCAACACCAGCGTTCGCCAGATACAACAGAGCACTGGTGAGTTGATCCTGCGCTCCTTTCACAAGTCCTGCCTTTGCGGGATAGATAGTCTTCAGTTCATCCAGAATATTAGTCAAAGGCTTGCTGCCCCGTTCGTTGACAGTAGCCTCATCCAAGCAAGCATTGTATGCAGCTTTCAATTTCTTGAGATTGTCAGCATCAGATGACTGTGGCGCTTCTGTGCGCTCCAGTATATGACGAAGTTTAGTCTGGGCATTCTCTCCCATGATTGTGCCCGCAAATATCGATCCCTGATCGGACCGCATGTCATGGCGATCCCTCCATCCACCGCAGACATATTGGTCGAAATCGGTGCAGGGATCTATGTTCTCATAGTTGGGGTCCAGATTATAGAGAATTTCGGATGCAGCATGAATGCATTCTTGCGACTGGCAAAGCGGGGGAGCCTCGGGGTGCGGGGACGGCTTCTTCTCAGTAGATGGAGAGCCTAATCGTAAGGACAATCATGTTAGCGACGTGTTCTAATAGGAATAAGGGACTCTTACCATGCGGAAAACCTAGATAGTAGGTAATAAGACCGGTGATCACAACAACGCAGAGCCCTTTCCTCAGAATTCTCGCCCAGCAAGGGCGAGTTCTTTGTAGCTTATTGTGACGGGTGTGGCTGGAAACAAAGTCATTGTCCTCGGAATCGTAGACCTCGTTTACATCCAGAAGCGGACCTTTCTCGGGCTCCATACTGTGCAACGAGTTGTTGGAGTCACGCTTGCTATGGTTGCTGAGGAGCTATTAGCACCTCTTCATATGTGTCGAGCACGATGCACTCAGGAAGGCATACCTGAATGATGGTGGAGCCGATTTTGGGGATACTATACTGTTTTAAGAAGATAATGCTAATCCGAGAATCATGGATTGGATGAGTCCTCGGTGCATATAACTCCTTGTGCAACGAGGAGAAGCTGGGGTCGGAATGGCGTCACACTCGGGGCCCTCAGTGAACTCTTGGCGGCTCCAGCTGAGCTTGCCTAGCCGCACCTGGGAAGCCACCATTGATGACTCAGCGGGTTGCATTGAGGTCCTCGGGGCGACATACTACCTAGAGCTGGTCAACTACATATGTATGTATTAGCAGCCTATGGTTGGTGAGGGTATTTGCTCTGTGACCGTTTATCTTCTCCAAGAAGTTGAGCTCACACCCGGGTGGACGCTGAGCGACTAGTCTGTGGGGAAGAAGCCCTGGAAGTGGGCTAGTATATCGGGCAATCGGTAATTGATTTTTATACCCACAATTTCTCCTAGCTAAATATGTAATGAATGGATTTGATAGCACTGAGCTGATAACAATAGCAGAGTTGTCCGTTGCAAACGTGAGCAAATCCCATAGGTCACAAGACGACGATGCTCTAGATCATTCAGTTTCGCCCCTCCACCCCCACCCCCTCAAAAGAGTCAGAGTCTATCAACAGCCTTCTAAAAATGGTCTGATCTGTCATAATTTGTCCAAGAAGTGAGAATACACGGAAATAGGTGGAAGGGTCTCAAGTATCACTGTATCAGGCGTAATCACAACCATTTAGATCACAGTCTAGCCAAAGGTCCATATGCATTGACAATCGCTAGACTTGCCGAGCTAATATCAGAGATGGATCTACAGCCTGTAAGCTGCATACATCGCTTGAAGTCGTCGAGCAGGATCCTAAGCATCAGCTCGACTCCCTGTTGACCGTCATACTACAGAAAGAGGTCAGTATACCCGCCTCTATCAGGATCCTTAATGTAACAAGGAGCACTTACTGCAAGTCCCCACAGCGCAGGACGACCAACCCAGCAGCATTCAGCGCCAAGAGCCAAGGCTTTGAAAATGTCCACCCCGGATCGAATTCCACCATCAATATGAATCTTGATCCGACCCCGCGCCGCCTTAGCACAGGCAGGAAGCGCATCGATTGTGGCCGGTGTCTCGTCCAGCTGCCGACCACCATGATTGCTGATGATAATACCATCGCAGCCATATTCAATAGCAGTCTCGACATCTTCCGGGGTGAGAACGCCTTTAATCCAAATCTCCATCTTCGTCACTCTGCGTAACCACGGTATCTCTGTAGCCCAGGAATGGGAATCCGAGTTTGTCGAGCTAAACCCATCGTCGTGAGATTGTTGCTGAATCTCGGTAGATGTTCTCTCATACATCGGATACCCCAAGCCAACTGGAGGCATGAATCCATTTCGCCATTCATTCCAGCGCACTCCAAGTACAGGACTATCTGCAGTCAGGAATATAGCCTTGCATCCCGCAGCCTCAGCCCGACGGACAATTCGCTCTTGTTTAGCTTTGTCGTTCATCGCGTAGAGCTGCATCACATGATGAATTGGTCCCACTTCTTTTCCAGCGACGGTGATCTCTTCAACCGAGTGGTTGGCATAGGAGGAGACACCCATATTGACGCCCATCTTCGCACAGGCTCGGCTTGTGGCCAGCTCACCTTCTGGGTGAGCCATAGCCTGCATTCCGGCAGGTGAGACACAGAGCGGAAATTTAATGTCTCGGTCAAAGAGGAAAATTCCAGTATTGACAAGTGAGACATCCCTCAGAACTCTTGGCAAGAGACGGTACTTTCTATACGCAGCATAGTTGTCGTGAAGGGTGACTTGGTTCGTTGCGCCGGAGTTGAAGAAGTCTATTTCTCCGCGTTAAAGATAGATATCGGCAACATGAGGGAGATTCGATACATACCTCTCGCGGAGACGGATAGTGAGTTGGAAGCCGCCTCCTCGAGGTCAGCTATTGACAATATTTTATTTGCCATTGCAAAGGACAGAAAACAAGAGGTATTGAGAGAAATGTAATGTGCAGTCGTTATGAGGGGTAAATGTGGGGAGCTTTTTCTATCGGACACATCTATCTACATATCTAGACAGGTTCTTGGTCCACCCTTTAGAAATAGACAGCTCATCGTTTGGCATAGATTATATCATTCTAGTAACCATTATTATGTATGAATCGTGAGCATATTGACATAGGAAAGAGTACATTGTGTCCACCCAGAACATGCGTGTCCCGCTGTATGAAGTGTCTCATGCCATGACATATCTATTTGAAGTGAAGTCTCGAGACTCCATTGTACAATTATTGAGTATATCTGGGATATTGAAAGGACCCCCCATTGTAGCGTCTCGTCAAAGCTTTAAACATTGGAACATCTACTGGGCATTTTTGAGGAGGGGAGCGGGGGATGATGGGTAAAGGTATTTCTGCCTGACTCAAGGCTGTTATAGAGAGCATATAGCCGAATATTACATGCACTCTTGCGCACCGCGATCGAGTTTGACTCTTGAGGTTCAAGCATGGAAAGCCAATATACTCATGCCACGTTGGAGAATCCAACTCAATTAAAAGGCCTATGCGCATGAGTGATGGATATTTATAGCGATTTCAACACGCCCTGTTGATAGAACAATTTTGATCGATATCCGAACGGTGCTTGTTCTGACCAGGGACATTTCGTCCCTCTTTTTGATCAAAACACCACACATCTGTTTCGATAGTGACATCTGCGTGACATTTACTAAATGAGATTATACCATGTTACAGAATCTCACTCGACTAAAATCTCAGCCTTTCTAGCAAGTTTAACATATCACACCTGGAGGAATGACTGAAATAACGAAATTAAATATATATATGTATATAAAATTAGGGACGACTGATCTAAAGGGACGAAGAGATCCTGTGATGTGTGGAACATCCATTGGGCTTCTTGTTTCACGAGACCGTTACGATCGTTCAGTAGATAGGTTCCAAGGTTGTCCCTCTCTCTGCACTATAAATTATCATGGCTTAACGATGTTAATATTCCAGTTATACTTGTCCCAGGATAGTAATCTGTGGCTCTATTAGCAGTTGCAGTTGCTATTTGGCTATGTAACTATATGTTTAGGGGTTCATGACCAAACGTATTGCTACCACTTAAGCATGCTTCCTCTTCAAGTTAAGTTTAATATAAAGGCTACTTGCTCACCACAGCCTCTTTAGATTTGGGTGCTGTGCGGGGGTTTGATGCTACAGCCCTCCACATCACATTTTCACATCAGATATCTGGGAGATCCCGGTACATGATAGGCTACTCCTTCTTGACGCCAAGTTATACCAAGACTTCCCCGGCTTTTCATGCCCTCCTCTGCTGCTTGGCATCAAGCGCAAAGCTGAGGGGTAATCTTGGTAGTTCCCCGGATACTTCAATTGCCCATCTTGTTCCGAGGTCTGTTGCAAGGTTGTCACTATTATGTTGGATAAGCTCGGTTAAGATTATCTTAAAGTATGCTGTTAAAAGTACCGCCTGTGTATGTATTTCCAATCCACATCACCTCTTTATTCTTTCGACTTGTTGAAGTACCAAGGGGCCCATCAACTCACGACAATGGCATCAATTTCAGCTAGCCCCCATGAAGATGAATCTATGAAGAAAGAGGACTTGGAACTCATTCACCTTGAGGAACAAGAGTTGGCACATCGCAGTCCCGGCAATGAGCCCCCTGTGTATGGCATTGACGAGGCACATCAAAAAAGGGTCATGTGTGTGCTCTCTACACTATAATATGGCCAGCAAGCCAACTCTAATGCTTGGACTAGTCGACGCGTGGATCTCCGCCTCCTTCCAATTCTTGGGATCATGTATTCCATATCACTTATTGATAGGACCAACCTTGGCCTTGCATTTGTAGCAGGGATGGAACAGGATCTTGGACTTGACATTGGCAATAGGTATACGATCGTTGTTATGGTATTTTTCGTGGCATACATGTAATCTCTTTGATACTACCTGGAGACTTCGAGGTACACTAATTGTCTAACTTTGCATCTCACTTAGAATATTCGAGATACCTAGCGTACGTCTGCGCTCCTCAATCGGAAATCGTCACTGATAGATGAAACTCAGAATCTGATCCTTCCCCGAGCCGGTGCAGCAAACTGGCTAGCGTTTCTTGGATTTAGCTTTGGGGTGATCTTGATCGGCATGGGTTTCACCAGAAGTTGGACCACAATGGTAGCTTGCCGAGTCCTGTTAGGTAAAGAAATATCCCCCTTTCCTGTTCTACCTTAGTGACCCGGTGCCTTTTTTTTAGGTGTGATGGAAGCCGGATTTCTTCCAGGTATGTCAAAAATGGACTATTTATCCAAGGTAAGTATTACTAACTATACAGGTTGCACCTATCTAATTACATGTTGGTATACGCGATTTGAGGTGGGCAAGAGGCTGGCCACTTTCTGGCTGGTTTCTGTTGTGCTGAACGCCTTCGCGGCAATCTTTGCTTATGCCTTAACCCTCTTAGACGGGAGCTACGGTCTGAACGGATGGCGCTGTAGGTTATTTACCACCATGCTGTGAGAAGAGAAATGGCTAACATCAATTACACTCTAGGGATTTTCATCGTTGAAGGTGCCATTACCAGTAGCATTTGTTTAATCGGCTGGTTCATCATCATCGATTTTCCGACTCAAGCAGGTGCCTTCCTCAAGCCGGAGGAAAAAGAATTTATCATCGCTCGCATCAACAACGACAGTGGAGATGCGGAAGAGGAGCCAATTACTATGGAACGGGTTCTTCATCATCTTAAGGACTGGAAGCTGTACGTCTGGGCGTTCAATCTCATGGCCTCCACCCTGCCCGGATATGCGTACAGCTACTTCAAGACAGTCATTCTCATGGGCATGGGTTTCAGCAACACGCAGAGTCAGCTTCTCAGTGCCCCACCTTACATCATTGCTGCGTTCTTTACATATTTAGGTGGCTGGCTCACCGATAAATACCAAATCCGCGGGCCGGTGATTGCTGTCCATCAACTACTGACCGCAGTGGGGATGTTGATCACAGCCTATGGCGGTGCAAGTGGGGCAAGGTACTTTGGGATATTCATGGGTGAGCTCTTAATCTTTTCAGAATGAATTCTTATACATCTAACTTTATACTCTAGGTGTGGGATTCCTACAGTTTTGTATCCCCGGTGTGCTGGCATTCCAAGCGAACAACATTACCTCCCACTCGAAGCGTGGAGTCGCATCAGCAACATGTCTGATTGGCGGGGGACTCGGGGGCATCATTGCAAGTGTCTCGTTCAAATCTGATGAAAGTCCGCATTATACTACGGGAATTTGGGTGACATTTGGTATTACAATGGTTAGCATATGCTTAACTCTAATGATGGACTTCCACTTTTGGAAAACAAACAAAAAGGCACGGGAGACAAATGGTCAGATTGAGGGTATGTCAGGATGGTATTATACTCTTTGAGCTTGGCATGTTGATATTTGAGAAATTGTGGAATTGATAGGTGGCTTGTGTTAGACAGCCGCACGACAACAGAGTTTCAACTTCATGTGGTGATTTTTATATTTCAAATTGCCAGCAGATAATAGTATCTTGCAATACTCCATATTCATCGCATGGCCAGAATATAAGGAACGCATGAAAAAGACTAGCTCTGCCAAGATAACCTCAACCCCACTGTTTCCCTTGATCTATATATCCTTCCATCGATGCCCCATGAGCCCCGCGACCTCCACTGCAAGTGATCGACTTGAACTAAGGCTGACGAAATGCAATGCGGCATCGATGCCATTGACCATAGCGCCTGTCGTGATGATTCTGACTCCGAACTGGTTCCGACCAGCATCCAAATAGGAAACTAGGTCTGAGGGATCTTCGGGGACGACTCTAGTCCCTTTCGCACTGGGAGTTTGATCCAGATAATATTGAGTTGCATCTCGTAGCCCGGGGATAGCAAGACGGTGTGTGGTTGCAGTGAGGCCATCAAGTACACCCCCAAAGGCTAAAAGGTAGGCTCCAATGCAAACCGCCAAGATGGTACGTTGCCGCACGCCATCTTGATCTGTATCAGATGCAAAACAGGCGATAAATTCAACAAGCTCTGATAGCTGTCCCTGTTTGGGTTCCACGTGCGGTAGGATATTATTTGGTCGTGAGCCAGGGACGATCAATATTTCATAATCTGACAGATGAAGTTTGGCTTCAGCAAGGGATATGTCTCTCTTTACTGTTGCGCTCTCTTGAGATGTTGTGAGTTCATCCTTGGCAGCATAGCTCACGGAGAAGTCCGAGTTGTAGAGTACTGAAACCGGACCGCTCACATCGAGCACGTTGAAGCCGGGGAAAACAACCACTAATGCTCTTTTCTGTGTGTGGCTCGTTGCAGACTTGGAAGACTACAGAGAATATAAAACTCGGTTCTGCGGGGTGTGGTCTCTACGTATGTTTCTGGAACTTTTCAGTGACGTCATTCATATTGTGCCTCATCTAAATCCTTCATCGTTACAGTATGTTCAATCATTCTAAGGATAAATCAAATGGTCGATACTGGAACATGTACAGTTGATCGCCCTAGTGACCTAATTTTCTGACATCTTTAGTGCAAAGAAGGCTTCGCATCTATTGCTCAAGCTGCGCTGACAAATTGGATATAGATTAGAAGTGTAAGATCAAGGATCCCCATTGAAGTAAAATTTTACTAATCTTGTCGGTCTATCCAATTAATCACTACTTTAGTCCATACGGAGTACTCCGTACGAGAATTTTAATTTATGTAGCTTTGCTGGCGGAAACTATGTCGACACCAGTGTATCTTACTCATAGAAAAGGAAAGACAGGTGGTCTTCACTCTGTATCCTTATCATAGGACTAATAATAATAAAAAAACTAGAGGATTTATACTCCGTACTTTCGGCAGATTTAGGAGTACGGAGTATGCATTCCGGTCCTCGTAATCCTGCAGGATCATAGTCTGAAGACAGACCCATCAAAACGGCCACTAAAAACAGGCAAGGTTCTCCATGTTTCATTATTTGCTTTTTTTCTCCTTTTACATTCGACAGAAGAAGAAAAAACATTCCCGGACGTGTCCAACATTCTCATTTGACGAGTACGGAGTACTACGGAGTATACTGGACTAGGTATATCAGCCGGAGCTATTCCTGAACGACTCACGCACGGGCGATAAAAAAAGACCAGAAACCGGACCTGCTGTCAAATGCTGATCGACAACGTTTAAATTGCCCGAGTTCCATTCAACGCCCTGAATAGTTTGACCGTTGGCGTTGACAGGTTCACCGTTAACTTTCGCACTGGCCATAGAGTTCCTACTAATGTCTCCGTGCTCCGTAGGTAAGTATATGTTTATATATGGGCAGATGATAGCTAATATTAGATGGTCTTTCGGAGAGAATTTATTTTTTGTGTGGCGTTTGGCTTTGACGATCCTAAACCCTATCTATTTAGTACATGTGTTCGGTCTTGGTCGGGAATTATATTGCAATATTTTTAGATGAGAAGGATCTGTTATATAGTTATTTACATATACAATGTACTATATGTAAGGCATTCGGGGTTTTAAGCATAGTGAAAAGGCTTAGGGTCTCAGTATGAAGATTTGCCAGAGCTTCATGATACCAGCAAAGCACCATTATGCATAAACAGAATAGTTAATAGGATGATAGGAGATGAGTACGTATGAAAGTCGATACCTCGGGTATGTCTTCCGACCGTCAGAGAAAAGACGGCCCACACGTGGGAACTTCCGCTAAAGTCGCATGTGGAGGTAGAACACAATCTCAGGGTTGAAGCATGCGCTCTCTTTTACATCAGTAAGCAGCTGGTAAACAACTTGGAGTGGAACTCTGACCGGATACTCCGTATGTACGGAGTACATACGTATCATAAGTATAGCCTCGATCGCATCTCGGGGATGGCGAATCTTATGCCATATCGGGCCACGGGGATTTTTCTCGTTCGGGGATGCGAAATAAGCTGATCCATGTTGATCCGGATTAGTCCCATACAAAATATACCTACAGCGTTGTACAGAGTACGGAGTACTTTTGTATATTCTTAGGAATCAGTTAAATGTGACTTGGCTTCTGAGAGGCTAATCAATCCCCACAGGTGCATTTGACTAGTCCTGAATGGATCCCCCCCTGCCTTAGTAGCATGGTGAGATTACCCACAATTAATGAACATCATTGTCTTGAAACCGGAGACTGTGAACGGTAGATGGGGCAATTGGTCTTTATTTTCGACCCTTTCAGTCGACCTAGAGTAAGTATTACGAAGGGAAATTATACAAAGTAGTCACGATCTACTCCGTACTGAACATCTGATTCTCTTGTTCGAGTCCTTTAAAATGTGATTGATAGCGTCCAAGTGAGCGAATGTTGGATTCGAACTCTCTGAGTGGTTTGTGCGGAACCCCCTAAGCGCTAGTCTTAGGTCCGTCTGAACCTCGGCAGAAATGTATGGTTGTGGATGTACTCCGTACTCCATCCAGTTCTCTTGACGAATCTAAATATCAGGGGCTCTAGTGGACGTGGACGAAGTTAAACCTCTGTGGGAAGTAAGCAGAAAAGAAGAACAGGATTGCCCGTGATTTAAGTAGATCCTTAGTGTTGAACCGGGACAGGAATCCGCCAACGTTTCAGAATGGCCCTTGCATTGCCCACTGGCACGCCCATGCGGGTTTCAGCACCTTCATGTCGATCGCTAGAGCTTTTGCATTCCACATTGGCTTGGCGAATGCACAAAGTGCTCCGTACATTATGTATTGTGTCCTTTTGTATTGTATACATTGGATGTTGTATGTTGTACATGTTTCCGTGCCATAGTTAGTTAACTAACTATTTTCTTCTTGTGAAAAAGTAAAGCAAGAAAATTAAGAAAAAACAAGGGGAAAAAAAAAAGAATCCAATTGTTCACAAAATCCTGCTGATTGGATCAACGCGTGGTGTACGGAGTAGCCGAAGCGCTTTCAATAGTGCCACTGATGAGTTCCCCTCTCTCCCTTCGTCTCCTGCAAGACTGTCAAATATTTACTATCGGGAAATGGAAGAGCAATAGAAGAAACAAACTGCACTATCTGTTTGCAGTTATTGATTCCAACTTGGATGTTGTAGAGGTTGCAGACAGGGGGATCAAACGCCCCATGGTGGATCAGTCTAGCGGGCCCCCCTGGGAACAAAGTGAAGATTTGAACGGAGTAAAGCCTTTGTATTTCGATACAAAGAGGAGATCGTCAAAATGAGATAAAAAAGAAATAATTAATTAAGGGAAATGATAAGGGAGAAGGAACATAGAATGATATATCTTTTCTAAATATTCCCATTCCAGAGAGCATACCTGAAAATACTTCCAATACTGAATGTTGACAGATATTGAAGTCAAAGATACCGAAATAAATATACCAGAATACCAGAATACCAAAATACCAGAATATCTGACAGGAGTTGATCACTTCTCCCCGCTTGTGGACTCGCTCGTGGGACGGGAGAGACGTACGACCTTGAATGCGCCATTCCATTTCTTCCATTTATCCCCTCTCTCCCCTCCGGAGTACTCGGCTCTCAGCTTCCGAAACGTCCTTTTGTCCTCAGAAGTCAGAAGTCGGGAAAGGCCCATCTTTTGAACTTCGGAACGCGATCTCGGCTTTCCCCGTCACCGCCAACGTCTTTCCCCCCTCAAGCTTCCTATTTGGCCTTCGGTAGGCTACATTGTGTCGCTCACACGAATTCGGCGCCTGTCTCGGAGGATAATCTGGTCCGATTGGAAACACAACCGTCCAATTCGCAACGGAACGTGGTCGATAGGTGTGGGGAACAACGGAAGCACCGATCGAACCTTTCAAGCTTCTGCCTATCACGTCGCACACCAGTCATTCGACATTGGGTTGGACTTTGGCAGACGGGAGGATTTTTGTTCTTTTTTTGGGAGGTAGGTACATCTACTACCTCGTGCGGAGCGTCTAGTCACTTGTCGAGTCCGGTAGAGTCTAGTCGAGTCTTTTGTCTCTGAGCTTCGACTGGACTCCCGTGTGGCGCAATCCAATCGCATCCCTGACTCAGATCCAACACACGTCGTTGATGCGTCGTGTCCCCTGTTAAACCAGTTCAGCTTGCAATGAACCGTTGCTAACCACGATCGCGCTAGGTAGTTTGTCGTTACCGGACGTAAATCATGGGTTGCTTAGTTTCGAAGCCCGAGGAGGCCGATAGGGATGCTTTCCAGCGCAATGCGCGCATTGACCGGACTATCAAGAATGACAAGAAGACGCTGGACCGGACCATCAAGATTCTGCTATTAGGTGGGTGGTTCTCGGTTGATTGTCAGCCTACTCCAGTGTCGCGTTACTAACAAAATGCTCAGGAGCGGGAGAGTCTGGGAAGTCCACCATTATCAAGCAGATGCGAATCATTCACAGCCGGGGCTTCCCCGAGGAAGAGCGTCACCAAACCCGTGCCATAATCTACTCAAACCTCGTCATTGCATTCAAGGTGTTGTTGGATATTATGAATGCCGAGGATATCGATTTCGAGAATGGGGAAAAGATCAAGGTACTGCCCACCCTTTTCCTCATGAGACCTACATCAGCTAACCCACGGTTGAAAGCCATTTGCGGACCTATTAGACAATACGGACCCAGATGTAGGGTCCGACGAAGCGTTCTCCGATCTCGAGGTTCGCGATGCAATGAGGGCCATGTGGAAGGATGACGGTGTGCAAAAGGCCGTTGCACGGGGGCATGAATTTGCTCTGCATGATAATTTGCACTAGTAAGTCGAATTGGCGAAGCGTTACATGAACCTAGGCTGACGAAACTTAGTTTCTATGAATCTCTCGATCGCATATTCACTCAGGGCTGGCTTCCTGATAACCAGGACATGTTGCAGGCTCGACTTCGGACAACGGGTATCACGGAAACTCTGTTTGAACTCGGACAGATGAACTTCCGCATGATGGATGTTGGAGGACAGCGGTCAGAACGAAAGAAATGGATCCATTGCTTTGAGGGTGTCCAGTGTCTTTTGTTCATGGTCGCCTTATCTGGATACGACCAATGTCTGGTCGAAGACCAGAATGCCGTAAGCCCGATTTCCCCCAATTTCCTCGCTCGCACCGCTAATTATATTCCACAGAATCAAATGCACGAGGCCATGATGTTATTCGAATCATTAGTCAACGGCGAATGGTTCAAGCGCAAACCAATCATTCTATTCCTCAACAAAATTGACCTGTTCAAAGGAAAACTCGCCATCTCCTCCATCTCAAAGCACTTCCCAGACTATACCGGCTCGGACACCGACTATGATGCTTCGGCACAGTACTTTGCAGACCGATTCCGTGGCATCAATCGCATCCCAGATCGTGAAATCTACATCCATTACACTAACGCAACCGATACAACACTACTCAAGGCGACTATGGATTCAGTACAGGACATGATCATTCAGAAGAATCTGCATACCTTAATACTATAAGGCAGAGGCCCTCAAATTCCCGAGGAATCCCCATGACCGTCTGTCTGTGACGATAATTCTTTTTTTTTTTTTTTTTTTTTTCTTTCTCTCTCTTCATTTCCTATTTCTCAAGCTCTTCAGCCTACCAGTTACTTTCCGGTTGCATTTCAGGGCGGCTATTATTTGTTCACTCATTCGTGATCATTGCCATTTTTCATTTCTTATTTCTGTTTTCTTTTCTTTCTTGTTTTCTAACGAGGCGTCTTGACTGAGAGGTTGTTGTCTGCTCTCTACTCACAGCATTGGGTCTATCACGTTGCATCCAAAAGCCTATCCGATTTCGCCAACTAATGCCCACGCTTCCGTCTAGCGACTGTGTCGTTGCCACCCCCCTGTTTCTCTTCCTTTTTTTTGGTTTAATGCAGAGTGATACCATTTGTTTGTCTTTGTAGCTGTGTTTACTAACGACTGCTCTGTATTACCACAATCATTCTGGGTCTTTATTTACTATATCTTATCTCTGAATGAACTCGATATCCTGCTCTTTTATGGGCACCTTTTTCACTCTTCGGACTCCAGTCTCAGTGTAGCTTCAGACAAGTAGGTATACTTATCAGGTCCTCAGCTCACTTTACCATCGCATTCCCTGCTGTAAATCACACGACATGGACTATTTTCCCAGGGATACACTACACAGAACCCTAGAATCCAAGAATCAACCAGATTACTCAATGAAATACCACAGTCCATATTTCCCCCATCAAGTCGCATCACGCAAGTTCAAGATTTCCCGAAGTGTTCAGAAACTGGACGCCTTAGGCATCAATATTACATAACATCCGCATGATCAGTGACCCCGAGTTCCGGGCCGACTGATTTCGCCTCCGATTCAGACTCATTCACCTCCCCAGTGACTGGGTTATCTGCCAAACCATGTTGTCAACATCCTTACGCCGGGCGGCATGGACTCCCATGCCGCTTCCCGGGATAACTCGCTCCGGTCAAACTCTTACCAGCAGCTTGCTCGGCGCAACCCGACCTCTGCACCAACGCCGGTATTCCTCCTCATCCTCCAAACCGCCCGTCCCGCCAAGCGATGGCTCCCGACGAATGGACACCTCTGCCCCGGCAAAGGGAGTCAACTCGTCTAGCGAAAAGAGCAAGGCTAACCGCCGTCGGGGGAAGGACAGCTCTGCCCGAAACGGATCTTCTAAGTCTAGCCAACATACGGCATTTTCCAACCTCCCGAGTGTTCCCTCAACACAGCACCGACAGCCACATGGTGAGTGCTCTAACCCCACCCAGCTCCATTTATAATCTTGTCACTGTAAAGAAATAACCTGAAGCTGACATCTCTCTTTGTTCGCTATTAGATGTCCATGTAGCATCGTTCTTCTCCATCCACCGGCCAATCTCGGTGACGACCACTGTGCCCCCGACCTCGAGCACCGATGCCTTTGAAGCGATATTCTCGTCAAAGCGGCCGCTGAAGAACGAGCCCGAGGACGTCATCTTCACTCTGTCCTCGGCCGTGCAGTCGATGGAAACTGGTCCCCAGGGCATGTCAGAGTCCGAAGACCAGTTCCGAAGCTTCAGCGAGCAGGACGGTGAACTCCGCATGCTAGATGGCCCCGACGCAAAGTTGTCCGTGGAGGAATTCACCCGTCGTCTTCGCCCATTCCAGCCTCCTCCCCCGCCCGTCCCCATGGACACATCCGCTGCCGAGACTGCCGAGTCCACCGATGCTCAGATCGACAACGAGTACCAGACCTACTCAACCGTCCTGACTATCCGCGAAGCCCGTCATGCGGACGGTCGCAAGACCTACGAGGCACACACAGGACCTTTTGTTCGCAACGGAGAGATGGAGGACCCATCTGATATGCGTGACGAGATCTCCATCGAGGCGCCCTCTGATTCCAACGCAGGTATGACATACATGGAACGTCTGCGCAACAACCGCACTATGCATGCCATCAGCACCATGAGACGGCGCAAGGCCAAGATGAAGAAGCACAAGTTCAAGAAGCTGATGAAGAGAACGCGTACCCTGAGACGGAAGCTCGACAAGTAGAATTGCTTGAGGTTTTCTGGTTTACTTTTTGTTCTTTTTGCTGTCAGTTGCATCTTGTCTGCATTTTGGGTCGAGGCTAGTCTTGTGAGAGTTCAGGGCATATATCCTTGTTTTCATACATTTTCTTTTATTACTTTCTCGGTCTCCCCCACCTGTTCTCTCTCACCCATACTCGATTAAATATCCACACATACCTCTCCTTCCTTGGTCTTTTTGCCGCGAACAGCTATACTTTCACAGAAGTAAATGCGGTCTTTGGTTTCTGTGTTATGTGGGCATCAACTATCCCCATGCATTGCGGATAGCCCAATAGATCTTGATCGCTCGACTTATGTTATGAAGCTGCGGGTTTGTTTGATTTGTGTCTTTTTTGCATCTCAGTGTCTCCGTTTCAGATCATCATATCTCGTAAACTTGCCGTCAATATCCCAATACATTATATTATGTATGTAGCTGGGAAGATCTACCAGTGTATATCCTAAGAATTGGACCATGAGTAACACCACCATGAAGCTGAATGTACAAATGGGGACTTACTGGCCTACCAAACCCAACCCTAGGCGACGAAGGTCACGCAATCAGAATTGAGCAATCCCGAGATGATAAATAGATGTCTACAAGGAAGACAAAGGACGAGAAGTAAACAAACAAGAAACTCCTTACAGAAGATCCTACCTAACCACCATAATGGAAGAGAGGACGGAGATTCAAGTCCCGGATCAGCGAATTTCATATAAAGTACAGAGTCCAGCGCGGTTTCATGCAATATAAAGCCAAAAATCCAATATCTACCCACACCTGTCCACCGAGTCCAGGACGAATGCTTGAACAGATTCCCCGATTCTACATTCACTCAGTCATCGAATTTTCACTCTCAAATGGGCTGAAATCGATTTATCAGTTTCCGATATCATCCAATCCTGCACCCGCACCAACTTTATCATGTCAGGTTCCCCGGCCAAAGAGGTACATTGGTTTCCGTCGGGGAAATGTTGAAAGGGTACATCCGGGAATGAACCAAGAATCGCGTAGGTGCAGTCCATGGGCGATTCGAGGTTCAATTCCCGGAATGCAGCGGGAAGTCTTTCGTTTAGCAGACTGCTTTCGAGCGGGAGTTCATGAGAAGAGCAACAATCAACCCGTACAGACCTGCGAGGGGGGAAGTGGTTAGATGTGATTGTACAGATTGGTATAGGGAGCAGCCACGACTTACCCAAGACTTCGGCGAAAATGAGAATCAGAATCATTCCGACATACAGTCTAGGCTGTTGAGCCGTTCCACGCACACCCGCATCACCAACAATACCAATAGCGAAACTGCAATTGAAGTCAGGAACAAAGTTCTAGAACAATGGGAGACACTCTTGTGTCGCAAACTTACCCCGCAGCAAGACCAGCCAAACCGACAGACAGACCAGCACCGAGCTGGATGAAACCAGTGTAGAGAGGAAGCTGCTGGGTCAAGTCGTTGGCGACCAAGACCGACACGACAAGACCGTAGATACCAATGATACCCGCCATGACAATGGGGACAATGTCTAGAAACCGAGTCAGCGAATTGTTGCCAAATTTCCTTGCGCGACGCTAGGAATATCCCATTGCCAGATCGGTGGAGCTTTTGTTGGGATCGACTTACTCTTAACGATCAGGTCGGGGCGGAGGACGGCCATGGAGCAAACTCCGACACCAGCCTTAGCAGTTCCATATGCGGCACCGAAGCAGGTGAAAACGATAGCGGAGGTGCAGCCCAGCGCACCAAAGAAGGGCTAAAGGAATAAAGATTAGTTATCATGCCGATGCATTGGGAGTAGATGGATGACGCGGAGGGGCCGAGACACGGGCGATTGACTTGGTCATGCTCGAGTGTCGGGATCTAGCATATAATAAGACTCACCGCATAGACGGGGCTGTCAAAATCAAAATGTTAGCAATATTGATCTATAAATTCTGGGGAGTGATAGGCTTGATAGCAAGGTGTCGATCGGAAGCTGTCGAGCACCCAGGGGCTGGAGGGAGGTCTGGCTGACGACTTACCAAAGTTCGGTTGCCATTTTGATGAAAGACGACCCGACGAGGTTCTCGTAGAGTAGTTTGAGCTTTAAAAAGAAATAGAAACACCCGAGGTCGGCAAGCTCAGTTGGATGCGGTCGGGGAGGATGGAGAGTCCAGAGGCTTGGAGGTCGACGGCAAACATGCTGGCCTCTCTGGGTCACGTGTAATGTCTTGGCATGTCCACCGGGATAGGTAATGACTACAACATATGTGACATGTATAGATTCAGCCGGGATTTGTTCAGTTGGTTACATATGTATGTAGTTATTGCATTATTATACATGTACATATCATTTTTTTATACAACTTCGAGGCCAACTCGACACCCTGGAATATTTAGTTTCGTGCACGACTCTGACACCATTTCTCCTTTGATGGGCTGCGAGTAGGCAATCGCCTTCTCGGACAATGCTCCAAAGGTGCGAGGCAGAGAAACGACCCCAGTGATGTTTTCATCCACTTCATGTGTCTCAAGTTCCATAGAGTCAGTTACCATTCCAAAGTGACAGCTGATAGGCTCTTCCTGCGAGTCATGGTTGCTTGAAACATTGCCCTGTGCCCCAGTCGGTTCTACCGACACAAAGAACTGAATGTAATCCCCCGCAGTAGCAACCTGTGAAAGGAGAGAGAGATCATCTACAGTAATTCCCTTATCGATAGAAGGGAGTGTGTCCAACTGTGTGGTATCAGGATCAAAAACTTGGCTCAATGTGACGAGATCGTCATGGTTGGCAGTCCCTGAGAAGCTGACTTCAGGATCCAGGGAAAGGAGGCCTTGCTTCTTTCCCCATCCGCCTCCACCGCTCATAACACGGTGCAATTTTCCACCTTGGTGCAGAGATTTGGTCAAGCGATCATGAGTAGATGAACCTGCATCAGCCACCTCCAAGTCAGGTTTCTCGACGAGCGCCCATACGGATACACGCTGGTCAATGATATTATGTTCTGCGATATAACGCGGGAGCTCCCTCTCGAGCTCCGATGAAGCAGGCATTGTGTCCGTCGACGTCAGATCCGTCGATTTTGCTAGTTGCCGTAAAATGTTTCCCATGCTAGTCATGACTCTTCGTCGTTCAGTCACCGGATGCAATGGCAACTCCAATGTGGTATCTACAGCCTGGGAAGTAGCTGTAATCGTGCAGCTTGTGAAATCCACCGAACTGTCCAAGGTATATCCGCCTGAGGCCTTATCCCAAATCCAGCGTGTACCAAAGATTGTTGTTTCTCTCCCGTTGACAAATATAGTGTTCGCTAGGCGCAATCCGATCTCGTGCGCAGATCCCTTGCCGGTTGGACCAATCACCTCGGGTTGGAATGAAAACAAGAAATTGGTTTCCTCACTGGCAGAGCTTCTGATGAGACGGGGTGGTGCAGCCTTGGCCTGAACACCTGATTGCCCTACTACCAAAAGCGACAGCCCTTCGGACTCACTTAAATGTGAGCTTTCCGATCTAGTATCCGGGAGCGCGTCAACCACAGCTGTAACTGCATAGAGAGTATCGTTTCCCGGGGAGTTTCCGTAGAGGCGACTGAGAAATTGCGACAAGAAAGGGCTAGAAGAATCGAGCCAGTGGGCGAAGCTTGGGGTGACGAGGAGGAGAGGGACAGAAGCGGGCGCAGCTGATGGGCTCACAGGCCCTGAAGGAAGACTAGACAGAATATCATCTGGGGTCTTTTATCATTTAGCTTGAATATCAATGGTGCAGAAATGTGGATTTTGCTCACTGTCTCTTCTGCTGTCTTTGTGAGCCATGTGTATGCAAAAGGCCGCCCATGTGTCGCGTACCATCTATTTGCGCGACCGAAGCTTCCCGGGGCTTGGAATGAGCCCGGAAGCTGCCAGCGTCCGAAATTGAGGGCTGCCCTCATCTGTTTGAATCTCATTGACATTGAGATATCAAGGTAAAAGCTGGTCCAATTAGGAAAACGCGGAAGTCATTGCGGAGGATAGTGGGTCAGTCACGGAGCGGAACATCTGTTTCCACCGTAGTTGGCGCTATGTCAATATACGAGCACTCTAACGCAACATACTTGGCATGAGCTCCATATTGATTTATTCGAAGTTGAGCTACGTTGATGATATGGAACAAAGGGGGTGAAGATGTGAAGGCTCAATGTAGCACGCTAACCCTTCACGGCAGACTGCGGATCGTCGCATGCATCCCTGAATATGTTCTCCTAGTTATACATAGAAAAGTCGGCGGTACATTTTATCTGTTCTACCGCACTTTCGTATTTCTAGCAATGAAACCGATAAAAGAAGAAGACACCCATAACGACATCGAAAATGACTGGAAAGACACTAATAAAGGCATGGCAAGGCTACATAACCGGCCGACATTTCTCGTTCGCCTTATACTTATGCTTCCAAGTTTTACGTGAATTCGAAGTATTGAGGATGCAGCGCGGTAATCATGGCCGTCCGATTACAATGATGCACCGGTGGAATCCACTATCCTTGTTGTGCGAAGCCTGTGGAGAGAAAAAGCGCGGTTGTGACCAAGCCCAACCATGCTTTAACTGTGTGCAAAGGAATACCCTGCGTGGATACTCTGTATAAAGCCCCGAGTGCCCCGGAGATCAGAGGGCTTTTCAAGTGTTAGCTCTTACCTGGCAAAGATCAAACGGCTACAGCCACGGCTACCCAGGCTTTACCTTGGTGAGTATCTCGTCGCACTTATGGACAGCATATACCAAATCATTCCTGGGGTATCCCCAAAAAGGTCCCTATATATTTCATACGAACGTAAACTATCTAACCCCAGCGCTACCCTAGACGTTGAGGCTCGAAAGGTCAGGGTGCCTACCGCTTACATGATGCTAGAGAAGTCGAAGGGGAATCTAGACCACTGTTCCAGGGGGTTCAGACAAAAGCAGCAGCGCCGTACACCAAGTGTGCACCGTCGATTTCTTGCAGGAAATAAGGAACCACTTGTAGCGACTCGCGAAACAGGGCTGAATAATGGCACATACAAAGTACTACTCCGTAGTGGACCCCAGGACCCATCGAACCGTCAATGACCAATGATATTGGTAGTCATGTCAGATGGACATCCATCTATGGATGGAGTTGCAAGTGGGGACTTGACCGATGACATTAGGGAAGGAGCCCTACAATCGATAGTTTTGGTCAGATTTTGTGGCTGTCGGGCCAGGTCTGGATGTCCTGCAACGGAACTCGTTATTAGACTATATTGAATTTGGTTGGAAACCGATATATAAAACCGACTTGATCAGCTTGTTGACTACGATATGTGTATTAGGAATTTCCCCTAATTTGGTATAGAACGCGTGTATATAATCTTTCGCATTAGTTCCTATCCCTTTGTTCTGTCACTAACCTTGTCCCCAGCCACTTTTCTGTTTCAATGAAGTCATAAACGCCAACCACATGATACCGATGCCAGGCGCCTTGGCAGGTGGGGGCAAGGGGGCCCCATCATAGGGCTGAGCTGTCTGGCCACGACCGGGAACTTTTAGCGCCACAAACTGTACAGCAAGTACTTGGCAGACCTAACCAAGTAAAGATTCCCGCCAAATTTAGAAGTGACGATGTTTGTAAGAGATCGTCACCATCATGAGACTTAGACTGCAGCATGGGCGCATAGCTACATACTATGTACAAGCAGGTAACAAAGAACTCTGTACGGAGTACTGTACAACATACAATCAAATATAGAACATGAAAAATAGAAAATAGAAAATAGAAAATAGAAATGCAGGCTAATACATACAGTGCCAAGCTTCCTCCAGGCAGCGAGCAAAAGAATGAACGGGATAGGTGAGAGAACCTTGGGGTGTTGGTCATAGCCGCCAGCACAGAAGATCATTTTCTTGGCAAAAACCCTGAACAGAATGTACCTAGGTAATAATACTTGAACGGAGTGAATTACCAAGTTAAAATTAAAACCTGATAAGGTTGTAATGTGAAGAAAAATAAAAATAAAAACTAACAACAAAACACTGGTCATAGTCTAAGCCACATTTGTAGCCTGTTGGTGCCTTGATATGCCAAGATGGTGTTTTTTTTTTGGTTTTTTCTTTTCTATGAGCCACACCAAAGGTGGCGGGCCATGATGTAATGACCCAAGCTCTCTTAGGTCCTCCCCTTTTAAGACTTCCCTCCCGTCCACTTTCCTTCCCATTTTCTCCGTTAACATTTCAAACCTCCATCAAACTTGCCCAAAATGCCTTTCACCGCTTCGTAAGTTGTCCATTGTCTGTGCTATCGACTGTGGCTTCTACAGTTCGAGCTTCTAGCTTCTACCCTGTCACCCTGTCGCCTCCCACTCTCAGCACCCCCAGGTCGCATTGTTACCCATGAGACTATGTCCAGTATACTAATATCGTCAACAGTGACATTTGCAAAATTATCTTTGCCATTATCCTGCCTCCTCTGGGTGTCTTCCTGGAGCGCGGATGTGGTGCTGATTTCCTGATCAACATCTTATTGACCATTCTGGGATGGATCCCCGGTGTCATTCACGCCATGTATGTGTTTATTTGATGAGTTTCCAGCCTCTCGTGACCAGCTGCTGACCATATTACAGCTACATTATCTTCAAATACTAGAGATACCCACCTCCCACACATCCTCGCAACCAACGCTTTCCAAGACTAATATCCCTTGGGAAGTGAGCACTGCGACCAATTTCACATCAACCCTTACTCTTGCCTTGCGCTTTGAGTAAGGGTCAGTGCGATTCGATATCCTGAACGTCGGTGTCAGCATGATTCCGTGGAGGTCCGGTTGAGACTAGCCTAATGCAGCCTCCCCCGCTTGGCATTCGGTCCGGCACGAGTCCGACATGATGTCCATAATTCCCTAATATTTTGTGTGGTCGCATCGTTATGTCTTATTTTGCTTCTTTTCCTTTGTCTTGCTCGATATTGCGGGTTCTTGCTTTTTCTTTGAATGATACCAGCTCACACGGACTGACTCTGGGGCTTCGTTGTTTCGTACCAATGCCAGCCGTCGGCTAGTCTTTATGAATTCATGGGAATTTTACTATAAACCACCGAGTTGCTTGTGCGTAGGGAGAGTATAAGAAAGAACATGTAAATTGGATGTTTCTAGGTACGGAGTACTCCATACAGTACCCACAATCCCTCGCAACTGGCAAAAGAGCAAATTAGACAAGATTTGATCGTAACATAACGGGGCCCTGTGGACCTCAGCGTCTCTATTTGAATATTTCAAGTGATTGGTGCAAAGCGTTGCATGAGGCGGGTACGGGCGACTATGCCACAGTAGGGGGGTGCGACTGCTCCGTAGACTGTTCCGGGGGCATACTAGGGTAGCCAATCAGCAACTCCTGAAAACAAATTAAACAGGCAACACGACAGGAAGTAGGCGATTTTAGCCACTCTGAGCGACTTGAAGTGTTCCGGAAACTCTTACATAGGCAACCGCAACGATGTACATACCACGCACAGCGTTGGATTGCCCAAAATAATATATCCTAGCAACTCCCCCACTAATTTTGAGAAATCTGAAACCTAGCCCGGCGCTATCCACACCTTGTTCTGCAGCCTAAGCGCTTTCGATGGGCCGGCGCGTATCGGGAGCCGTTTACTAGGCCCATCCTGGCAAGGCGCTTTACCTCTACAGCGATTCGTCCTGAGATCTCCGGGGAGGATCTGACTACTATTTTAAATGCCATGGGGTTTCACTCTAGCGCCCATACATACACAGCCTCGAGTAATGTGTTTCAGAATGATGTCGAAACGCAGCTACTTGGCCCCTACGGTCGATGGGCGTCATGGACAATTTTGCCTCGCGCGTAGAATGATGCCGCACACTGAGTTGGGGTTTAACTAGATTGGAGTCCCTCTTTTGGTTGTTTGTTTGGCATTTACTTCTTCTTTTTGGCCTTGTATGCTTGTTTGCTACCTTCACGCCATTTGGTACTCAATTCGCAGACACACCTACCAATTATGGTAACCACATGTACAAGTTTTCACGGGTAATCACTCCCATGCAGGAATCTACAAGGTCAGTTGACTGGATAAGCATACATGACAGATCGTCGCTCATGGTAAACGTGTATAGGGCTACCGCAGCATGCTCCTCCTCCCTATCCACAGGATACTTATCGCGATCCTCCTCTTACTCGCACTCTGCTCTGCCGTCGAAGATACCTCTAGCGATGCATCAAACTCCGTCCTGTATGACATGGTCCCGGACTGTGCCAAGGACTGCATTAATGGCTTCATCAAGTCCGAATACACACCCATGGAATGCAGGTCACCGTCCAATATCAAGTGTCTTTGTCGAACGAAGACAACTAGTAGCTTGACACTGGGGGAGGCAGCTCTGAGCTGTGTTCTGTCTGTATGCTCAAAGACAGTCATCGCAAAGTCAAAGGCTTATCACATATGCGACTCGGTATCTGAAGCTCTTCCGAAAACACACCAGACGATTACCGCGACGGTCTTTTCTGATATGAGTACAACGATGACGAGTGATGCAAAAGCTACTACAGAGACAACGTCAACCAGCTCAACTTCGACAACTGAACACACCCCGGAAGCCTCTGTGGCAACATCTAAAGCGACCTCGGCATTGACACCGACGTCAACTACTTCCAGTCAAACTTCTGAAATCACATTCTATGATGCTTCTTCATCTTCAGGATCCCAAGCCGAGCCAACATCCTCCGCCGAACAAATTTCCAGTGATTCTTCTGAAGATACGAATAAGAAAGGTGACCATGGTATCACTCCAGCGGCGATCATTGGAATGTCAGTAGCATCAGGCGTGGCAGGGTCTTTCATCATTGGTGTTGCTGTGTTTTTCTGCTGCAGGAGATGGCGACGAAAACAGCGGGAACAGGCAGCGCCACATAATTTCGAGATCGGAGGCGCCATGTCTGAGCCCTCTGACTTTTTGAAACCGATGCCACGGCTCCCAACCGACGGGTTGGGTCTAGGGTCTTCATACAGCCAAACGAGTGACCGCGAGACAATGTTACAGCCGCCATGTACTTTCCATTCGATGGCAAGCGTTCAACCGCCATCACGATACTCACCGCAATCCGCCACGGTACATAACTTAGGCCAGGGCAAAGAACCCAAAGGGCAAGAACGAATAGGGTTTGCCATCAGCTCCGACTCGGACTGGGAAAATTCGCCCCGGACACAATCGTCACAGCACAGCGTAGCACGACTACTCCCAGATCCTACAGCTGGACTATACCCCAAGCCGCTGAAGTGGAGTCATCGGCCACCTAGTGGAGAAACTCTGTTTGAAGAAGACGAAAGTCAACAAGCGGCGGCGGCGGCAGCAGCAGCAGCAGCAGCAGCAGGAATGGTGCAAAACAACTCTCCAAGGCCAGGAATCCAGCCGAAATTCGCAGGACTGCCAGCCAATCCACGCGCATTCAAACAGGGATTCCAAGCAGGCAACTTTAAACGAAGATCAGGAGCCCCAAGTGCCCTGGCACCTCCATTCAATCCCAATACAGCCTTTGGAACCTCGTCATCAGACAGCAGCGCTGCACCAAACGAAACATCCAAAGCCTCACAACCCTCCTACTCCTCCCCAAGCCCAAACCTCCTCCTCGCCGCCCCCGTCAACACTACCCAGACCCAACCCCAGAACCGGAGCCCATCACCAGGACGACAGGCGCCTCAACCATACCTCACCCCATCATCATCAACCCTCCCCCCAGGTTCGGAGATAGTATCCAGGCCGCGGATCGTACGCGGAAACGACATCAAACGTGTCCAGATCCGCAACAGTCCACGACCGCCCAGCGAAGTCATCGCGCCATACTGCCCAGATGACCTGTGGCTGGAGCGTGGACGCGCCATCCCGCCGCCGAAGTCCCGAGAACCGTCTGGGGAACTGCCGTATCCGTCAGATATGTTCCCGGGTGCTGTGCATTACCCTGATAGTCCGAAGAAGAAGGTCGGCCCTGTGTCGAATCGGGTTTCTCCGACTAGTCGGAATTTGACGCCGTCGAGGAGAGGCGATGATTTAATTCTCCGTGTTGACTAGTAGATATTGTTTTCGTTGATGGGTGTGATCTGGGATTTATGCCATCGTGAGAGTTTGCTTTTGTATATTACCATGTTCTTTCATACGGGTGGAGAGCTTTTGAATTTTTGAATTTGTTTGTATTGCAGAAGAACATCCAATTGTATAGAAATTCAACAACCTGAAGATCGACTTGGCTTTCTCTTATGTATGTAGATAAGTTTGAATCACTTCAGCTCTCAACAATCAATTTTCAAAAGAAAAGGGCGAAAAAAAAAGAACCAAACGCGAAAACGCGTCAAGCGTACAGGCCTGCAGCCCGGGCATTGGTGGGGCTTAGATAAGGAAGCTGGGGTCCCGCCAAAAAGAGTAGAAAACCCATCATCTGTGCACATCCTCCACATCTTCCACATCCTTTTACATCATCTTCTGACGTTGTGCGGACTTCACTATCATCCAATTGTCCTGTTGGTCCATGCTCAATGGCCAGTCCAACAGAGCGGACGTTCGTCCACAGATCCACATTACTGCCAATATTTCCTCTGGAGCTCTGGGATATCATCATTGAATATTTACATGATGAAGAATCTGCCCAACATCTGAGCCGACTTGCTCAAACATGCCCAGCGCTTTATTCTAGAATTGACCCTCAGCTCTACAGCAAAACCGTACGCCTGTGCAATTCAGAAAGCGGCGCTCATCTTGCTCTCACGATCGAGAAGCGTCCAGAGTTAGCACCACTCATTCGTGAGATTCGACACAAGCAGGATGCTGGGTCAGAATTCTGGTCTTACCGTCATCTCAAATTTTATGAGACGGCGGTGGCTTTACCGAATCTGGAGAACTTGAGTTTGAGAAGAAACCCCAGGCCCTTTGATTCTGCTCGGTGGGCCAGTGCACACGCCAGAGACGAAGCCATGTTGCAATGGGTGAAAAAGATTGGCTCTGGATCAGGGAGCGTCAAAGAGTACCGAGAGTTGGGATATGGGCCTTCAGGAGAATCGTTGTTCAGTCCTCCAGATAACGAGCTTAGTTATACGCGAGATGGCGCGGTCGAAACTTTGTTCTGGCGCGCTTCTCTTCAACACCCGCCGGGGCTGCCCGCTCTGCGTATTTGTGAGTATTACAACTGACTCTCCCCGCCGAATCGAAAATCTAATGTCATCAGGTCACATCGGAAGCGACTATGATCACAACAAGAACAATCCTAAGATGGATGGCAGATGCTTACCAATTTTCAATGAAGCACTCTTCTGCCATCCAGGTTTAAGAAAGCTCTGTATCACTGGTGCTACTTTCCAAATGTCCCAGTCTGACCTTGCGCCAACAATATCTAAATCGCCTCTGGAGGAATTAACCCTTTTGAACTGCATCATAAATCCGGTTGATCTCCAAACAGTCCTCGAATACCCAGCAGCCTTGAAGCGGTTCACCTTCAGAGGCCCTAGGTCACAGGAGATGTTGGACCCTGATGAAGAATCCCAATGTTACATTCAATCGGCGCTCGCACATGACAATTCCTTGGAATATGTAGATTACGATCTTTACTGGGGTGGTGACGAGGAGACAGACTTCGGTGAACTAGTCCGCCTCAAGCACCTCACAACAACCCTCGCCACACTTACAGGGGGGGAATGTATAGAACTGGATCCTGCGGATGATATTCTGCCGCCGAATCTCGAGAGTCTTACGATACGATATGATGAAGTGAAGGCCTGGCTTCCTTCGGCTATCTACGAAATGGTGAAAGACGGGAAACTCCCGAAGCTTCGCCGCTTTACTTGCGAGGTACCAGAAATAATGGAGCACCTCCCATCAATCAATCCAAACAAGTCCCACCCACCCGCCACCGAGATATGTCAGGAGGGCAACACTTGGAAAAGCAAGTTTGCGGAGCTGGATGTGGAGATGTCCATGGTATCCGTTCCTTATCCTCTTGAACTACCCAAATATGACGTATGTTCTTGCGAATGTCTGTCCTTTTACCACCGCATGCTCTACCATCCAAGCAAACCATTGACACTTCCTTGGGAGGAAAACGACTTCGGAGAGGATGACGTGTTCTTTGATGACTGGGCCGATATTGACGATGAAATGGACCTTGATGGTCTTATGGATGATCTTGCGGAGGAGTCTGGATCTGACGTCTCCGCTTGAGGGCATTTCTTACAATTTGATTGTGATATGTCTTACGAGAATATCATCAAATTCCAGCATAAATTCTTCTGTGTGTGGGAATAAATTAAACAGGCCGGGAGTCTAACGGACTGGATTAAATGATAATAAGTTTATTATATCTTCTAGATGAGTTGCTTGTGATTCTTTGGGCGCACTTTCTCTCTGTAGAGATAGATATCTCTCTCTTTTCTATCCTCTCAACACATTGATAGACTGCCGTATTTCTTTCTTCCATTTTTGATTCATATCCCGGGATTGCTGGGTTCGTTCCATCCAGTACTGAAATAAGCCATACGGGGCCGAAGAACACGAAAAACCTGTATAGCTACCTGCTAGTAAGCTTCTAGTGGCTGCGAAAAAGATGTGCTTGGTCCTATAGATATTTCCATGGAGTAGATAGCATCAAATAAAAGATGTCCAAGAGGATAAGGGACTATACAACGTAATACAAAAGCAGTCCAGTGGGGAAGCCGAATCCTTCCCCAGATTTTGTCGATCGTGATCTTCGTGTGTCGGCAGATATGTACATTTCTGGGTCGAGATCTCCGCTTATTTCTACTTTTAAGAGACTCCCAAATCCCTGGTCAAGAACCTCGTTCCAACACCTAGGCAACAAAACACTTGTCAGAGATATAAACCCTAAACCCCTCCAACCTAGGTAGGCCCGGGCTCATCTCAACCCAATGACACTCGCCTGTCTACCGTGATTGCGACCATTCCCCTCCAACCTATGTGCACAGACTGTGCTCGGACCCAAGCTAAAGAGTGAACGGTTTGGCTTCCTTTCCCGTCCATACAAATCACCCGGGTGCAAGATTCCCTACACGGATATGGATAGCCGCGGATGGCGTCCTATAATACGCCCAGTCCATCTTGCATATCCGTTATCGCCCAAAGAGATTCGCAAGCCTGCATACGCATGATTTTGTGATTAGTTCACTGCATGCACGCATAGTGACACTCTGACCAAGTCTGGCAGGTATCCCGCATATTGTCACGAGTTCGTTAGACCTTGTTTAGAGTATCCAAGTGTTTATTGCGCTGAGTATTCAAAATATAACTCGGGGCTTCTGCTCTTGGCATCTTGTTCCTATGTTTTGACGTGGATGAAACAAAGACAATTTCTGGGGGCACTTTACCCAAAGCGTGATCGTTGGTTATGGCTTGCATCCCTAGCCCAACTGCTGCATGTTGGTCCGAGGTACAGAGTAGTATCGGCCAGCATGTGCCAACATACCTAGTCTATGTCTTATTCTTTTTTGTTTTTTTTTTTTCCACTCAGAACTTCAAATTTGGATAACATGATCCTACTTCATATAGTATAAGGCATAGACCCCATGGATGGTTGTTAACTTGGCCGTTTTGATTTCCGTTCCTGAGAATGAGATCCAGATTTATGACGTCAATGCCCTGATACGCCCTGATATGCCCGATGGATGCCTCTACTCCCTTGAAAGAGTCAGACTCGAAATACGCGATACCTCCAACGGAGATGCCTCTTGACTTGAGTGTTCATGCTTAAAGCAAGCCAAAAGGCTTGAAGCGGTCTGATCTTGTTAAATCGTGCCAAATCCTATCATCATCATTGGTTCTGATTCTACTGTCCGCAACCAGGCATTTTCACTTTATATCTCCGGACTTCTTATCAAATCAGCGTCATCAACCCGACTCGTAGCACACCTAGACAGGTTGCATGCGCCAAGGATTTGCCGTTGTGGATCGACAATTTCAGATACAATTTCGAAAATGACGAAGTCCGAGCCTGGACAGAAGGCCCCATATTTTTTATTGGGGTCAAGAGGGTCGATGATGCAAAGTCCCCCTTTTGGATCTGCTTTGGTATATTAATGGCCGTTGGATTCCCCCCACATGCTTCAACTATCCCTAGTAATCCATTCCAATTCAATTTACATTTACAGTTACATTTACATTTATCTACCTATTTGATCCTGCAGTACATCAAGTACCTGCACATCTAGCGCATACATATCGCAAAGATCGGATTGGCTTGGGTGACTCCCTTTAAGAGACTCAACAGAGAGATTCAACAGAGACTCAAGAGTAATTCTAAGGCAGCCATCACCATCGTCATATTGTACCCGCCCGCCCCACACCCTTCATCTTACAATGGCCACAAATACATTAGGAACTCAAAGGGTCCGACTCGACTTGGACACCGCTCGGACCGATCTCTATGGTCCCAACCTCGTCGTCCCTAAGCATTTCATGACTTCTACTTCTACTTCTAACCATATCTTCAAATCTAAATCCAATATGACCAAACCAGAAGTCTCATCTGAGGATTCACCAATCAACACACCTATGCCACACCCTCCTAAGGTTACTAGCGATGATTTTGCACTAGCCTTCGACATTGATGGTGTTCTCATCAAGGGCGGCGAAACTATCCCTGAAGCCGTTGATGCTATGAAGTATATCAACGGTGAGAACCCTTATGGAGTCAAAGTGTAAGTTTTTACCCTTGATATTCTTCTTATGTTACCCCTCACCCCCCTGGGGGGTGAGGGGTAACAATTGATAATAGAAGAAGAACTTACAACTAACGGCACTATCCTAGTCCTTATATTTTCTTGACCAACGGTGGCGGAAAGACGGAGAAAGAGCGATGCCTCGATCTCAGCAAACAACTCGACCTGGAAGTCGACCCTGGTCAGTTCATCTGTGGCCACACGCCTATGCGCGAAATGGCAGAGCGATACCACACCGTCCTGGTGGTCGGTGGCGAAGGCGAGAAATGCCGGGACGTGGCCGAAGGATACGGATTCAAGGATGTTATCACACCCGGAGATATCATCAAGACAAGACACGATACTACGCCGTTCCGAACGTTGACGGATGAAGAGCACGAAAATTCCCGACTGCTCGATCTAGACAATGTCCGCATCGAAGCAATCTTCGTCTTTGCAGATAGTCGCGACTGGGCCGGCGACCAGCAAATAATTTTGGACTGCCTTATGACCAAAGACGGCTGGTTAAATACCCGGTCGGAGACCTTTACCGAAGGTCCACCTGTTTTCTTCTCGCACACCGATGTGGTTTGGTCAACATCGCATGAACATTCACGTCTTGGAATGGGAGCGCTGCGCGCTTCCCTCGAGGCCGTGTACACGGCTATCACAGGTAAAGACCTCAACACTATCGCCTTCGGTAAGCCGCAGCTCGGAACCTATGCATTTGCCACCCGGCTCTTGCAAAAGTGGCGAAAAGACTCATGCGGCATCGACAAGTCTCCGTCTACCGTGTACTTCATCGGCGATACTCCGGAGTCTGACATCCGTGGTACCAATGAATTCAACAAGACCACGGAAAATGACTGGTTCTCGATTCTGGTTAAGACCGGCGTCTACCAGGATGGTGCTGTGCCGCGTTATCCACCCAGGAAGATATGCGATAATGTTTTTGATGCCGTCAAGTTTGCCATCGAGCGCGAGCACCGAATGACTTCCAACGGCGCAATTCTTTCCGAGCTCGACGATGAAACCAGCGAAGAAGTTCCCAAATAAGCAGATTAGATGATGTGATCTTCGCTCATGGCTGCGTTTACTCGATAACTGGTTTTGCGTCCTCGATCTAGTCCATTCCTACGTTTTATTCACGACCTGTTTTGATATGATTCCCAGTTCTCTTGAACTTCTGCATTTTGTCGCGATTCAGGGCACAGGTCTTTTACACATACAATTCTATCATGAATTAGATATCTTCCTTACATAGTACTACTGGGCCCTTAAATGGATCCCAGAATGATCAATGACCAAAAAAATGTTCCAAATTAATGAGATAAAATATTATGTCGTACCGGTATCCCCGACAAGAATATGATATTAGTAACCTGAATATTGAGGCATTCCGCCCTTTGGTTGACATGACCCACCATACGGGAAAGTCCTCTCATACCAACAGAACTTCTCCCCCTGAACAATATCTGCAAGAAGGTCCTGAGCGTAAAGGCAGCACCTGTAACAACAATGGTACTAACTCTCCGGCTTTAACCCGATATGCCACCACTAACGCGCCAACCCAGGTCCCAAGAACAGAGGCAGTGTACCTCGATGATGCCACACTGCGGACATTGACCACGGACGTTCTATCCTCCCAGTCAATACCTTCACTTTCCGAAGAAGAAAAAGCCTTGGCCAAAAATGTACCCGCGGAAGATAGCGCAATCATCATGCGCCAGACTATCTTTTACGCACAAGGTGGCGGACAGCCCAGCGACACCGGCGCAATTGGTCCAGTAGACCAAGATCCCACATTTGAAGTCTCGCTGGTACGCAAGACGTCCGATGGTCGGTTTCTTCATTTTGGAAAATTTCTAGACGCCACCTCTTCCTTCGTTGCAGGCCAACCTGTCGTGCAGAAGGTCGATGACTCAAAACGCAACTATCATTCCCGGCTCCATACAGCTGGTCACATAGTTGGACTGGCCATGCAGCTTCTGATGCCGGATAAGAAGAAGGTCAAGGCGAATCACTTCCCGAGGGAGGCTTCTATGGAATATGAGGGGTTGTTGTATAATGAGCACAAGCCAGTTATCCAGGAGAAGGTGGATGAGCTTGTTCGGCTGGATCTGCCCATTCTCATTTCCTGGCTGGAGGGCGTTGCGCCAGTTGGGGATGGGGAGGGTGCTGAAGGGGGTCGTACCCGGATTGCGAGTATAGGTGGGCTCGATCACAATCCCTGTGGTGGTACTCATGTTGCGAGGACGAGCTTGGTTGGGTCTGTTGTTATCCGCAAGATCAGTCGGCAAAAGGGAATTAGTCGGGTGTCTTATGATGTTTCTCCGGGGATTGAGGGATAGCTTGGAATGTCGTCTTTATGGTCATATATCGGGAATCAGTGGGTGGGATATTGAGACTATAAATACATGCTCTAACGCTCAAAAAGGCCATATGTTAAGAAATCATAATGCGAACTCATTGTCCAACCAATGCTTCATCACAATCTTGCCCTCTCGGAACCCGTCCTTCTCAACCCGGACGATGATAGCTGCGTGGCTGTGGTGGTGCTTCTGTATGTGGACAGGATATTTACGAATTCCCACGGCGTCGAGGGAATCGATTATGCCAAATTGTTCTTGAGTCAATGCAAGCGTAGGATAATGTGTCGAACCCTCCGTCGTTGATAAACGTTTACCTGATGCAGACCCACCGACGGCATCGTTTTGCGCAGACTTCGAGAGAGACGATCTAGTGGACTTCTCGGGCCCCACGTCAGACACTTCAGTATCGCTGTTGGATAGATAAGCTGGTTCTTGTATAGCAGTGACGTTCTCAAAGGCCTGCTCAACAACATGCTGAACGTCTTGGATCAAAACCGGTACTCTGTATCTTCCGAAGCGCTCGCCGTTTTCGCCAACCTCATGCATACGGATGCGCTTTGAGCTGCGGCACGTTTGGATGCCGGCATTTATCAAGAAGAGTGCAGAAGCCAAAGGCGCGAGGACAATGATTAGGAGTGATAGAGGTATCGAGCGGGTTACCGATTTTACTTTCTTCCAAACCCGCCCTGCTGCAGTTTCAGTTCCTCGTTGCACTGGAGGAAGCACATGAAGGTCGGGATCGATAATGACATCTTCGTAACCCTGGACGTAGTTGATATTCACGTCTTCCAGATCCCGGAATGGGTCCACTTTAGAAAGGCCAGATGTATAGAACAGAACTGAGCGGTCATTGACAATATTCGCATAAAAACTTCGCTGCTGGAACTTTTTCAGTCCAGTTGTGAAGATGCTCTCGGGATCAGCCAAAACACCGAGAAGCGGCCGCCCAGTATCTCGGAAGGAATCGATTAGCCACATTTGGCGGCCAGATGCCGAGATCGTCTTCGGACCTAGAACATTGAAGATCGTATCCTTGTACCCTTTCAGTGGGGCTCTCACACCAACATGTGGCGTGGCAAAGGTCGTGAAGTTCATGGGTTCCAGCTTATCTAGCCAACCCCGTGCATTAAGCAAGCCAATCGCATAGCGCGCGATCAGGCCACCAAGCGAGTATCCAATCAGACTGATTTTTGTGATCTTTTGTCCCTTCTCGGCTAGCGATTCAAGTGTCTCCTCGATCTCGTGCACTATTCGTTCTCCGCACAACTCGATTCCGTCGTAGGTATAGTTGCCGCTATTCGCTTTCGGGCAGAGGATGTAGAGGCTGTCGCTGCCATATCTGTCTCTCAGAGCGGATGCGACATAATCCAGGTGCGAAGGGTTTCCCCAAAGTCTATTGGGAAGCTCTGTCGCATTAGCGGGCTCGTCGATACGTCACTGAGAAGGGAAAAGCAGCGTACCCGTGAACCAAGACACAGAGGTGCTCGGCTTTGGAGGTATCTGGCATTGTTTCGCTTGTTGATTCCATCTTTGAGAATAGAACTGATTCCAGGGGAAAGGAAGAAAAGGAGCTTGTTTAACAATTCGGATGTCTGTTCACCCGAAGGCCGCGCATCTGCGTCAGCCTGGAGCTATCGGCGATAAGGGATCTCGACCGGGCATATCGGGCGAATTCCCGATACAACCTAGACCTGTATGTATATATGTATTGATTGTTGTAAGAGACGATGTAGATTGTGTAGTTATAGTTATAGTCAAGATGGCCTCTCTCACATCAAGCAAAACCTCAAAATCAACAGGAAATAAAGCAACAGCAGGTGAACAGGTGGATGCCACAGGTTGATGCCTGTGATATTAGGCATCATATGTTTGTCTTCTTTGCATCATTGACTTATCATTTCGCCGAACAGCTCCAATGTTGTCCTCTAGTGATGTCAATCTGATTTGTTAATCCCTTCGAATCTGCTTTCTACCTTGAGCTCCAGTTGCTTTGTTTGGTATAAGGCAGTTTTGCCCATTCTTAATAGTCTTCGCCACAAGCAAGTGCTAAATGATGCGATAGTGTTACCTGCAATATTCGTTTTGGTCTATTCAGTGCACAAAACAAACACAACAAGGTCGATGGGCGGCAATAACCATACATATTCGTTATGTACTTCTTAAAATTGTGATCCGCCTTGACTAGCTCTTGCATTCGAGACCAGATATTTACATCTTAACCTGTCATCATCAGTCATCATGTTCACGTCGCTCGGGCTTTTTGGGGAAATTCCATGCCCGCAAGGCAACGGTTGCACTCTTTTGAAATGCATATTCTCTCATGATAATAAGCCGGCCCCAGCTGAGGCTCGGCACTCGAGGATTATATCGTCAGGTGACGATGGCCCTCCTTCCAAGCGGGCCAAGGTGGAAAACACACAGTTGCTGGGGTCCTCTATTCCATATCACAGCCTGAAAGAATCATCGCTTGAAATGGGACGGCACTCATCGGAATCAGTCACGCCCAAGCAAAGTCGAAATACACCAAACACCTCTAGTGCTCAGGAAATGTCCCAGCCTACCTCAAGCCATGGCCCACCAAAGTCTTCGGGGAACGAGCCTGCGAAGCGCACTAACACCACATCGGCTGGGTCTTCATCCCAACTTCCTCCTCGCAAAGCTCCAAAGGAAACTTTGAATCCGCGCATGCTTCCTCATGCACCGGCAACTCATGGCAGTCGGACTACCATTCTCCAGAAGCTGCACTCCGCCATGACTGCTCTCAATGAAAAGTTACGAAAGGACAAAAATACCTCCAATAGATGTTTTGTCCTAACTCCCGACGAGCTCATCACAATGGCTCTGGACGAGGAAGAGAAATTCGCGAGGGACAGTCCAAGCATTTACGGCAATGTTATCAGGCTTCGAATCGTGAGAGTTACAAAAATGGGCACTGACGAATGGGCCAAGGAGGTGATGTCCCATCTGAACACGCGATATTATAAGATCAATCCTGTTCAAAAACCGCGGGCGATTCCCAAGCCTATCAACACAGGGCTCACACCCGCAGAAGAAATTGCAGTTGTATCCCAGCTGGTCACACCTGTCACTGGCCTCGAAGAACACGGATATGTCACAAAGCAGCCCACAGATGCAGATGTAGAAACCGCCAAGAGGGGCGTTGATGAGTCCAAAGGCTGGGAGAAGTGTGACAGATGCGGTCAACGATTCCAGGTATTTCCAGGTCGTCGCGAGGATGGTACCCTGGCCAGCGGTGGCCACTGTGACTATCATCCAGGACGGCCCGTTTACCCTCAGCGCAAGAAAACAGACCATGTCACCGGTCCCTCCCAGCCATACTTTCCCTGCTGCAGCGAAGCACTGGGAACGTCTACCGGCTGCACCAAAGCCAAGACACATGTGTTCAAGGTCTCGGAGGCCAAGCGACTTGCATCCGTCCTCCAATTCAAGACAACCCCATCCCAGCCAGGAAAAGGACCCCTGGAGCCGGTCTCTATTGATTGCGAGATGGGCTACACGACATTAGGTCTCGAACTGATTCGTCTCACTGCGGTCAGCTGGCCTAAAGGTTGTGACCTCCTCGATGTGTTGGTCCGGCCTATGGGCGAGGTATTAGATCTCAACACACGCTTTTCCGGTGTCACGCCACAACACTATGCTTCTGCCAGCCCATATGGCACTCCAGTGCCCAGTATAGATGCACCGTCAGCAGACAAGGAAAAGACAACCAGTCCACCCTTGCAACTTGTTCAGTCACCCACGGAGGCGCGCGACTTACTGCTGAAGCTCCTCCAGCCTGAGACACCTCTTATCGGCCATGCAATCGACAACGACCTTAACGCTTGCCGTATCATCCACCCTACGATCATTGACACCGTTCTATTGTACCCCCACCCCAAGGGTCTCCCCATTCGTATAAGTCTCAAGGCTCTTGTTCAAAGGCACCTTGGCCGCGACATCCAAGTCGGGGACAATGGGCACGACTCAAAGGAGGATTCAATTGCTACGGGTGATCTTGTTAGAGTGAAGGTGGGCGAGAAATGGAAGGAGCTGAAGAAGAAGGGACAAAAAATCGAGGATGGCAGGTTGGTCTGTCCTGCCGGCCAAGTATCAACAATCACATCTTCATGGACTACGGTCCAGAAAAAAAAGTCCAACAGGTGATCGTGGATGTATCCCCAATACCATTCATTTCGCGTTATTTTTTTAACTTTTTGTATGAGATACCCATGCATGTACACTTAACTGAGGACAATCTACATTATCATTACGCATTGTCCGAGGAAGAAAATGAGGATATAAACTTTTTTAGTTTTATTCGTGGCCTCATAGACCAATCTTATCCCCCCATGGCTCTCGCTCTCAATCCATACAGACATCCCAAGCGCGACACACAGATTAGAACCGATCGATCGGCGGGGCAAAGAAACAAGCTATGTCAGGAGCGACACGCTTATTCCTCATCCTCTTCAGCCTCGTCGTTGACGACGTTGTAGAAGCGGAGCTCGTAGACACCCTTGGAGGTGGAGACGACGCGGAGCCAGTCACGGAGCTGCTGCTTCTTGAGGTACTTCTTGGTGCTAAGTTGTAAAAACACAATGATCAGCAAAACTGCGCTCCAAAAATATCGGGATATCAACCCGGGGAATAGATAAAAACTCACAGGTACTTCAGGTAGCGGCCGGAGAAGGGGATGTGAGCAACAACCTCGATCTTGCCATCGCCGGACTGGGAGATGACAACGTTCTCACCGAGGTTACCGACACGGCCCTCGACCTTGATGCGGTCGTGGAGGAACTTCTCGAAGGCGGAGACATCGAAGATCTTGTCGCTAGCGGGCTGCGAAGCGTTGATAACGAACTTCTGGGTAACCTTCTGGGCCTTGCGACCACGAGCCTATACCACATAGAATCGAATTAGCCTACTGCTCCATAATGTCGAGCCCCGGTGGTAGTCTCGCAGATTCATCTTCGACGACACGGGAGACTCGATAGATTTTTCAATACCGAGTTTCACAGTAGTGTCAAAGACAAGCCGGCAGAGACTCCGGTGGGGGGAACAGCAAAGCGATTTGGACTTCAACGTACAGCAGCGGGAGCCATTGTTAATGGATTGGGGGGAGATGGATTTTGGAGAATTGGGAAAGGTCGCAAAGAGGTGAATATCCTGCGCCGGCGAGAGAGTGGTCAAGACAACTTCCTAAATTTCACGGTGGAGCCGATTTGGTTATCAAAAATTCACGGGCCAGAGGTGTGTTGTGCTAGGCTCTATTGGGATATAGGGTAGGGCAAAGTTTGATGAGTCAGTTGCATGGTGAGTCAGCAGGTCGCTTAGCCCGCAGGTACGTGGGTGAAATGGCCAAAATAGGTAACTCCGACCCGAGAGAAGCAAACGGAGCTTTATCTCCGATTGGCTCGCTTAATTGCGCTAGCCGAGGGGACCCACCGGCCTCTGGTTATAAATACAAGCTCTTCCCCCAATCTTCCTCTTCTTTTTTTTCTTCTTCAGCTCTCTTTGCCTATTGGCTTAGATCAAGTGTAGTATCTGTTCTTTTCAGTTTAATCTCTGAAAGTTTCCGTCCAGGAAACACTTTGATTATTCCAATTTTTCGTCCCCGCGACTTGGCCCCTGTGCTTGCGCATGCCTCGTCGCACAGTGTCATTGGGCTTACACTACCCCCGATCGACGCGAACTCCTTTTTCATCAACTGTCCGGCATGTCCGGGCGCTTGGAGAAGACGTCAGTTCATAGTAGCATATCTGAAGTTGATTTTGTAGAATCTTGGATCGCCCTGCAAGCTTCACCTTGGTGGTGGCGCTAAGTTGTGCTCATCGTAGATCCATGTTGCTAAACAGTCTCCCCTAACTGTCATGTATGTCGTAGATCGTACATTACGCCCTATGATATGCTTCTTGGTACCAAGATGACCTAGGCGCTTGGATGGATGAGGTCATCCACAACTTGACTTCCAAGGTTTGGAATGACATCGTGATATTTCTAACATGATACACTGAGAAATAGACCAAGCAGGTTAGACAACACTCTATCACCATGGAGTAAAACAATTATACAACATTGTCATCGCACAGTGTGGTCAAGTAAGAACTTCATGGGACAGTTCCTCTCTTGTGGTTCAGTTCACCATCCGGTCCCTTTCAGAACAGCCAAATAGTCACATGACACACCCAGCTTCGATCGCGGGGCCAATCGATAAGCCTCCCATTTTATCTTCTTTTTTTTTCCTACTCCGCATACTCCAATCTGTCAACAGAAAACCAACCGTCATAATGGGTTCGATCGTCCTCCCTCACTTGCAAACAGCCTGGCATGTGGACCAGGCCATCCTCTCTGAAGAGGAACGCCTGGTGGTGATCCGATTCGGGCGAGACCACGATCCCGACTGTGAGGCCACTCTCATCCATTGCCAGCTCCCAGACTAACCCATTCTCCCAGGTATCCGCCAAGACGAGCTCCTCTACAAGATCGCTGACCGGGTGAAGAGTGAGTGACCACTCGGGGGGGGGGGGGGGGGGGGGGGGCCGGGCGGGGGGGGGGGGGCGGGGGGGGCCGGGGGGG